>CM033280.1:21437284-21726654 GCA_019343175.1 Oedothorax gibbosus
ATTTTAAAACCTCTACAGTTAACATTCTGATATATATTATATATATATATTCTATATATATTACACATGCATACATACTACGTACGTACGTACTACGTAATGTATGTATGTATGTATGTATGTATGTTATATATATATATATATATATATATATATATATAATGATATATATATATATATATATATATATTATATATATATATATATATATAATATATCTATATATATATATATAAATATATAACATGCATATATACGTACGTACGTACGTAGTATTATGTATGTATTAGTATGTATTATGTATGTATATATGTATGTATGTATGGATATACTATATATATATATATATTATATATATATATATATATTATATATATATATATATATTATATATATATATATATATATATATATATATATATATATATATATATATATATATATATATATATATAATATATATATATATATATATATATAGTATACACGTTTATAACGTAAAAGTGGAAGGTATTATAATCGTTCGAAGTACTTCAATTATTTAAAAAACTGCGAAATTTAATGCTCATTTAAAATGCAAAGAAAACAATTTTTATTAGAATTAAATCACCATTGCCATTCGCAACAATCGCTCGAGAAACTTTAAATCTTTTAGACAATAAATTAAAATAAATTTATTTTTGCGACATCGATTAGTTTGAAATATCGTCAAATATATTTCACTACGAGATTCTTTGTACTTTGATATTCTATTTAAAAGCGAGGAATATTACATATTTATTCTTTGAAATATAAATTAATTTTTGCAAACGATAAATAATAATTATTGAATTTTCGAAATAAAATAAATGAAACTAGCCAAATTTAGCATGTAAATGTTTAATATAGAATATTAATGCTGTGTTTGTCGCCTTTTTACCTATTAAACACAACTGTTGTGTGGAAGCGGGTTAAGCGTTAGATTCTGTTATAAACCTACTTGTTTTAAATTTTAAATAATTAAAAATATTAAAAGGATGTATTGACATGCTGTAGACGTCAGTCTGTATATTAGTCCGTTCATCTCTTCCAAATTCAGTTCTATGCGTCAGATCTTAAAACTTCTTTTTTTTAGAAACGTATGACATCAGAGACCCATCTTTTATTTAATTAAATTTTTTATTATTTTGTCCGGCTGTCTGTACGTCTTACGGACACTTGTCTACCTGTTTGCCGACAGTGTGCTCATTTAATAGCATAGACGTTATAATATATAGCACAGTGTGATTCTTCATGGTTGGTTGATGGTTCATGGTTTATTAAGAATAAAGCACATAGCTTGCCGTTTTTATCCCCTTCCTTTTTTCAAAAATTTTGAATTAAAAATATGGAAAGTAGGTATTGACATTGTGGTGATTTCTGTCCGACCGTAACTTTTCCGTACCCCTCTCCTAAATTCTGTTCAAACCGTCAGATTTTACTTTTTTGTTAGAAAGGTATGACATCAGAGATTTAATTTTTATACTTTGTGTTCGTTTGACTATACGCTTTTCCGTCCGTCTGTCCTAGATAAAATGGTTTGTTATAACTAAGTTCTAAACAAACGATTTAAAAAAAATCTTTTGTGTTAGAAATGTATCACATCAGAGATCTATCTTTTATACTTTGTGTACATCTGTCTATTAGCTTTTCATTCCGTCTGCTGTATGAATGTCCGTTTCAATTTAGTTCTAACAGTCTAAATAATAAACTTTTATTTAGTAAGGTGTCCTATATTAAATGATGATAATAAATAATAGATATATAAAATGATCATGAGACACTAATAAAGTAACAGTTTAAGAGGTGGGTTACGATAAAATAATAAAATTGCATAAAAGTAGATAATTACTATGGGTGAGGGGCACTAGTTCATTTCAACAATCTTTATTTTTTGATATATAAACAAAATAGGTGAATAATTTATTTTAAGCTTATAACACTTTCAAGAAAAATTTTATGCTTGGTTTTTAAATGAGTTACCAATTTTATTTAGTAATGAAATCGCATTATCTGTGCATACTAATAGATTAAAAATTAAATAAGAAATTATTTACTTTTCCAGTTCATTATTAAAAAAATACTTTCACGTTGGAAAATAATTAATTATAATTGAAAGCAATTAAGTGATCACAAAATAACTTTTTTTTATTTTAAATAGATTGTACAAAAACAGTAAAAAAAAGAATTGGTATTTTTTTGCTATTTAAAGACAGTTTGAGTTAGACATTCATATATTTGTAAAAACTATTTAATTGTATTTTTAAATGAAAAAATTTAATTATGAGCTTTGAATTAGTCTTTTTAAATGTTTTTTAATAAAAATTTAAATGATATAAATATTTGTATTTTTATATTGGTTTTTATTTTTGCTAAAAGGCCTCTAAAAAACTGATGAAGTCAAATTTCGTAAAAGAATAAATATAATGTTAACTGGTAGTTAACTTTAAACAGTTTTTTCGATTCGCATTCGTGTGGTAGTGTTTTTTAAATGACGTACTTTCAATTCATTTTCTAGTTTTTTTATCGCTCCGATTATAATTCATTTTATAGCTTTTTTATTGCTCCGATTATAATTCATTTTCTAGTTTTTTTTATTGCTCACCATTATTTCGGTAAAATTATGTATGCTTATGTCAATATTTTGGACTTTTGAAAAAATCAAATTTGAAAAAATCAAATCTTTTAAATTACAAAGTAATGTTCTCGTATTCTTTTGGAATGTGTAATAACCAACCAAAATCTAAAGTAAACAACACATTTTATGTTAACTTGATAAAATTAGGAAGTTATCAAATGAAACTATGATCTGGTTCAAACAAAAGATCTCTGGTTAAAACTAATGATTCTGTTTTTAAGATAATTTGCATGAAAGTAAAAAATTCTCATGTTGGTAGGTATTCCCCAGCTCTCAGAAATCAAGTTGATTCATTGGAGAATTTCTTCGCTTCATGCAGATGTTCTGACTTTTATTAAAGCTGAAACGTTCTGAAATAGTACTCTTCCAGTTTAAAAAAACGTAATGATTGAATATTTATACTGTAATGTGTTCGCATATTTCATTGCCTTTGATATTCGTTAATATTTTACCAATAGATTTAAATGAGCATGAGCATAAATTATTGTTTTAATTGTGTGCTGCTTGCGCAATTCATAAATTAGTAGAATTATTCTTTATCAGTCAGATAGTTTGGTGTAATGAAGTATTTAATAGCTATATGAATTTCGTATGAAAATATCTCAATTTATTATGACAGATTGCCCCATATTAAAATCATACAATTCATTTTGAAAGAGTGCTTTGATCTAAAATTTTTATGACAACAATTCCACCCATTCATTGGTTATCTGACTTCAATTTTCTATCCAAAAAGCCTAGAGTACTGTCAGTTTAATTGGCGCGGGTGTAATTGCATATAACTTAATATTTAATAATATCACAATTATATTAAACTTTACAAAACTTTACCTCACTTGATGGATCATGGGCCTCATTATGGTGCATTATAGGATAACGTTTTTTGTTTCATACTCTATCATCAGGAAAAGCGTAATAATTTCTGGAACAGTTGGAAAGGTGTTTTTAGGTGTTCAGTTGGAACACAACTTAAAGGCGAATGAGTCTGATCGAGGGTCTCCAAACTCTACTACTCTATATCACCAGTGACAACGTACTTATTTCTTTAACAGTTGGAAAATTGTTTTTTAGGTGATTAGGTGTTTAAGTGATCAGTTGGAATACAATGTATGGGTGAATAGGCCCAATCGACAGCGGGTCTCCAAACCAAAGTGCCTCTGTGTTAATCCAATCAGAAAAATTATTTTCCAAGCCCCGTTTCTCAGATTGTATTGAATGTTTTTACAAAACGTTTTTTTTTGATAAATGTAGCTGACTTACAGGTCTCTATAAACCCACTTTTTGAAATTGCTTTTAATTCTTTGTGTGAAATTATTTGTAGGAAATTAAAAAAAAATCGAACTAATTTCAAAAGTGGGATTACAGAGACCTGTAAACTAGCTACATTTATCATATAAAAAACCTGTTGTAAAAATATTAAATACAGCCGGAGAAATGTGGCTTAGAAAATAATTTTTCCGATTTATTAACACAGAGGCACTTTGGTTTGGACACCCCACGGTCATTCGGGCTCATTTGCCCTTAATCATTCTATTGAAGAATTGAACGTGAACTGCAAAAGCTGTTTTATAAAGAAATGTTTAAGAAGAGTATACATTCATATCACCTTAAAAACACCAAAATATATTTATATTGAAATTAATTATTTTGCCAATAACTTGAAATGAATGTTTTTTTTTCATGTTTTTGTGAAATTTCTTGAAAAATTGCCATTTAATGCAATAGGATTTTTAAAAGGATAAAATTGGTGATTATAATGTGATTTGACGCGCGCTAAATTTGGTTGTTGATAAAAAGTGGTGCCTAAGAGAAGAAAGAAACGAAAAAAAAATCTAGATTTTATTGGAAAAAAGTTTTAATTATTTTATTATGCACAGATATATCCAAACATAGAGAAGCCTTTAAAAAGAAATCTTTTGTAAATTGTACGATACTTGACATTGTTAATAAACAATGTTCATTAAACGGTATAAATAAAAATATTTAAATTAATTTTTTAAATAGATTACGAGGAAGAAAGTTGTCTATCAGAATTACAAGTCGAATTTATTACATTAAAAAAGTATATTTCTAATCAAGAACACAATTTAAAATTTTAAGTTTAAATTTGCGTGAAAAACAATATTATACTTTCAATAACCGTACCGAATAAAAAAAGTTTTTTCTAGGAATGAGTAAAGACAATTTTACGCAGCTAAGGAAGCGATTGGACATAATATAAAGAGACATTAAATTAGAAATATCCTTCCTAAATTAGAAACATTATAATCTTTATCTAATGAATTATTTTAATTACATTTACTAGCTTATGTATAATTATTTTGAAACAAATTAATTTTCTTCTCACAATTTTTAAAAAGAGTAATTGATTTTTAATATTTGACATGGGAGGACTTTTTGAACTGTACTAACATACGTTTTATAAACATAAAAACAGAAAACTAGCTTAGAAACTTTATATTACAGAAATTAAAAATTAAGCTGTGAGCAGAGTAATTCGTTGGGGTTTAAACATTTTATATTCGTAAAATTTTATGTTAAACAATTAGTAATTAAATATTTAACTAAAGAAAACTGTACTCGATCATGTTTGTTAGGATTAATTTTTTTTATGTTTTGAGGTAAGTGCTTCCATAAACTGAATAAATATTTGGATTAGAGTTATTTGGATAAAGTGTTTCGCATTTTACGTATGTTTGAATTATTTAATTAAATCACAGGACACTTAAAATTTATTATTTTTAAAAGGAATTTCAAGAGAAAATTGGGTATTTTTTTGTGTACATAAAGTTTTATTTAGATAAATTGTTCTATATACAGGGCTTAAACTGACAAAATTGTTCAAACACGTAAAAACTTTCAAAAATAACTTATTCCGTTGCCTTAAGGAATAAAACTTTTAAGTTTCTGAAGTGTTTGGAAATAACAAGAGGATTTCGCTACATTTTTAGAGTTCTACTTAAGCTCTATAAGAGCCAATTTAAAACACAAAAAATTTCCCAAAAAATATTTCTATACATTAAAATTAGCAATAACTTTCATCATCATCGTCGTCATTGGCGCTACAGCCCCTGAAGGGCCCTGGCCTCTTTAACTTAGCAATAACTTTACTTATTTTTATTCAAAACATTAAATAAATAATTCTTTTAAATATATCAAATATAAAAATTTGGAAATCGAAGTTAACTTTTAGCTTTTGAATTGAATATTTTAGATTAAAAGATAAATTGAATTTCTCAGCAAATAAAATCAATATTTAAACAGTTTTAAAACTTATAATAAGATAAGTGTAAAGAAAACAAATATAAATGTCGCTATAACTCTGTGCGCTAAAAGTTTTTAATAATATTTTTTGATTTAAAAACTGTTGCTCGAAAATACTGCATTTATTAGTTTCATTTAAGTACCTATAATTTAATTATTTTTAATAGCGTATTCAATAAAATAATTTTAAAGATATACTTTCGTAATATTTGTTAAAGTTAAAGTTTGATATCATTAAGTTAGAAAATACAAGAAAGGAATGCTATTAAATCTGTCCAAATAACGATTTCGGATTACAAAATATGCAATTTTGTTAGTAAAAATAGTTTTTTTTTGCAAAGTATTATCTAGTTTGTATTAATAATAAACTAGAAAATACAGTTAGATTATACTAAAATGTAGACACATGGATACTATAAACAATTGTGTATTGAAGAAAAATACCTGAGTTTCATATAAGTACAGATGTATTAAGAACATAATCCTGTTAATCTTGGAAAGCTTTCCAATCATTTGGAAAGAAACTAAAAGAAAAGGAAAGGAAAATTCTTGGGAATGACTAAACATCAGTGAATAAAGAGAAAATCTTTGTGTGGCAGAAAAAAAATCTTACTGTAAGAGATAATTCAAATATTTCTATCGAGAATTTACTCACACCAATAAATAAAAGGCTTTTTTTTAACTTTTCGAAACTGTTTTACTACAGCAAAGTGAAAATTATATGATAGGAATTATGAATTTGTCAAATAATTAAAAGAAAACATAAAATAATTAATTAACTTGAAAATTACCCGTTTCAGTAGTGAGCGGAGCTTAATTTCTTTTTTTGCATAATAATTATTAAAAAGGTTTCTTATTATTAATTACACAGTACAGAAATTATTTAAAGAATTAAATTCATAAATGATGTCTGGAAATACAAAATTGCAGTATTTAAAAAAATAAATATATAAAATTTACAAAAATATCATCACATCAAGTTTCATCAATGAATGGCCTAATAAACTATGAATACTCTATATTAAATTATTGTCTCAAATTTAAATAAAATAAAAATAGTTATAAAAACAAATTTAATATCATTAAAATTTTGTCTTGAAGAATAAAATACTGCATTATTTTCTTTATTATTTAGATACAAAATAACTGAACTTTAATAATGAAAAATAATTCAAACCAGTGCTAAATTTCAATGCATTACACTTCAATTCTTCTACCGTTAATAACAACTAACTATATGGAAAAGCTCATGATTTGATTGGAATCATTGCAATAAATCTTAACCCATGACTTAAAACTTCGTGACGAAACTCACAAAATCTTTCTAAAACCTCTTTCATCTCTGCACACCCGCTTTGATAGATTCGAATAGATTTCGAATACAGCGCGATGGCATTTATTCATGATAGTTTGCCCGTGTTTGCTGATTCGTAATCTATTTCAATACAAGTACTGCCTCGCTTCGAAGGTGGTGTTAGGTCCATGCGCAACGATTCCTCACTGTTATACGCCACGTTTAGAATGTTATTAATAAATTAGTTTGCGAGTTCGAACGATTTATGAAATTTGTCATTCTAGAAAGGTCGAATACGATGATTAGACATGGCTCTCCATTTCACTTTGGATTTATAGAAGTGATTATTTTGAAGGGATATTTCCATATTAGCTTAAATCATGTGTAAATAAACGGAATTAAAACAATAATTATTTGCTTGTAAGAATATGTAATCACTAGTAATCCTGACACCTTACTTATAAAAATGTTCCTCGTACAGATGTTTTGACGATTTGAGTTTCATTCGTTTATGTAAAGGGGAAATTTTAATCCTCTATTTTAAATACTTAAATTCTTTAAACAAGTAATTTTTCAGCTATGCCAGTAGTGAACTCATCGTATGACATGATGCATGTTTCAAAGTTTAATATCTTAGGATTAGAATATTTCTACTCATATACATGTTTTCTATTTAGTTTAAATTAAATTTACAAAGGGAATCTGCGTTGAGTGTTTCAAAATTTAATCCTAATATATCCATATAATTTATAGGATACAGATCTCTGTTAAAATACTGTTGCTATGATTTTTTATAATTTTTTAATCTATAATAATAAAAGAAAGAGTCTGTGTGTGTGTCTGTTTGTCTTCGGATCGTAAAAGACCTACTTATACTGCCCTCAGAAATTCGAAATTTTAAAGATAGATTCCCTTTAATACCAACGTGTGCATCTGAGGCTTAGTTTTTTCATATTTGTTCCATTTTTAGAGAAAATTCGAATTTTCTGAAAAAAATACACCACTTTCGCTCACAACCGATCATTTTTTCTCTTTCCTGATGCCATCAGCTGAAAAAATTAAATAAAACTTTAAACGAAAACATTTAAAATTCAAAATGTTTATTTTATTCTTTTGCCATTACTTTCAGAAACTAAATTCATTATTTGAAAAATAATTGACATGTTTCAAGTGACGTAATTCCGCCAGTCTTCATTCCCGGATTTTATTGTGGGTTTATTTGATGATTTTTTTCATTGATTTTTCTGTTGACTGCATGTATGCATATTTAAGCAATAAATGTTTAGTTAAGCAATAACTGAACTATGATGGTTAATAAAAGCCATCGTACTAGAGCTATTAGTGTTTTATGTTTTTATTTTTTTTTCGCCAAATACGTTGCCAAACTCGCCAAATTATTAACTAAAATTCGCCAAATAGGCAATTTCTTTTATAAATAATTTATAAGCTGGTCGGTTGTTCGAAGGTCATTGTGTTAGAGCTGTATAATGGGTGTGGGTAGCTATATCTATTTTCTCGCCAAATTATTTCCCAAATCGCGCCAAATGAGCTAAAAGGTTTTATGTATTTATGAGGGAATTGTGATGACATTTATGAGTGCATTTTATAGCGTATTTTTCATTTTGGAATTTTAAGGCAATGAAATGGGATTTTATAATTTATAACGAGCGGAAACAATAATAAGTTTATGATCCTATAACAGGGTATATGGTACACATATTTGGAATCTATTTGATATTTTTTTTATTCCGTGCGAAGAACGGGTATAAATTTGCTAGTATTTATATATACGGGACTATGTGGTATCTGCTTTAATGTTCATCCTCCATAGCCCAAATATTTTAACGGACATTAACTTGCATTAGTGTTTTAAAAAATTAATTATTATTTGTGAATAATCATTTAAAAGTTATTATGTGGAAAGTGTTTCGGACTTATTCGGAATTTTGTAAGAGTGGATAATATAGTCGATCTACTAGTGATATTGTCAGATGTGATCATTGTCGATCTACTTGTGATATTGTACCGATTCTATTTTAAAAACTAAGCAGCTACTTTGTATTATTTAATTAAAAATGTTTTTGTTGCTATTGACCAGAAAGCATTTTACTTAGTGAAAAGTGACAAAAGTGAAATCATCGATGGTGCATTCTATAACCCTCTCCGTTCATTATTTGGTAACATTCTAATCATAACGTAAAGAAATAGCTACTGTAGTGATTCTTTTTTTAAATATAAACTTGCTTTATATTCGAATTGTAATTTCTAACTATTCGATACAAATGCGAAATACAATTTGGCCTCGTGTTTGGTTGTTCAAACATAACTAAGTCCAAATGTTAGATGTTCAACAAAACAAACAAGAGAATACTTGCACAAAAATAATACATTTTTTAAATTTATAATTCATTAAAATTTTTAACGGGACACCAACAACTCGGTCTTATACTTTGTTGGGTTCACCAAAAGGTCACATTGCTCGTTTAAATATCTGATACAGAAAGAAACTTTTATTAATATAAGCCTCTCAACTATCTCCTTGCAATATAATCCTGATACATTTTAATGACCTGAAATATAATTTAGCCTCGTGTTTGGATGTTCAAACTTTAGTAAGTCTAACAAACAAGAAAATACTTACACAAAAATAATCAGGAACTTTTTTTCGAATTTATAATTCATTAAAATTTTAACGGGACACCAACAACTCGGTTTTATACTTCGTTTAGTTCCCCAACAACACAAGGCCAAATTGCTTATTTAAATATCCGATACAGTAACTTTTAAGAGAAACAGATATAAACTTTTATTCTTATAAGCCTCTCAACTATCTCCCTGCAATATAATCCTGATACATTTTACCCTGTAACCAAAAGTTAACTTCTATACAAATGATCAGGGCTAACAACCTATAAATAGTGGGCAACTTTCGTTCGAAATGTGAACCACCACACACTCTGTCTTCTCACCTTTCGACTAAACCTACTCATTACCCCAATCAAGGCCGCACCAGAGGAGTCTTTGAAATCAGCTTCGACCATCGCACTGACAGCGTAGAGAATTATTGTTCGGCTTCTCATTTCCCTAATTAATGATTTGGAGACATGTAAAAACCTGTATTTAGGATTCAGAGTAGTAGAACCTTAGGTTTAGATGCGGATCCTACTATCGGTTAGTGTGTATTCTTTATCAGGCAACATTTTGATTCGTAGTTTATGATAGCACACAATGCATAACCATGTTGGATTTTGGAAAGTGAGTTTTAATGCTTCTTTAGTTTTTAGCTTCCACACTACGTTTATAACGTAAGAAGTGGAAGGTATTATAATCGTTCAGTCCGTCTGTCTGTCCGTCTGTCGGTCTGTAACTTACTTTCACCGAACGAACCGTAAGTCTCACAAACAAGTGGGATACGTCATTTTGAAGCAAAAAAATCAGATTAAGCTGCATTCCAAATTTCATTAAAAAATTTAAATTAGAATTTTATTTAAAATTTCCACAACTAAAAATTTAACCTACATTGAAATAACACGCAAATTCCATTTTTATTCAATATTTTCACTGTTGCCATTTCGTTAAACGTACGAGAAACTTTATTTAAAATAAAAATAAAGCTCTTGAAATATATTTATTTACGTGATATGATTCAGTTTGGATTGATGTTATATCAGAATGGAGTTCCTTTGATGGTTCATTATATATGTATGAGGAAAGATGCATTGCGAATTCTAATTTTAATGAAAATATGCGAAAGTTCGCTTTTATTTTTAAAACATCAATTTTACTAATTATATATTTTTCGAACTGTAAATTAATTTAACAAACGATAAATAACTGAATTTTCGAAAGAAATGTAAATGGGAAATTGTGGCGACACAAAGCTATTTATTAAAAAAGATTACATCATTATTCTTCGAACTTGAAACAAATTTAGCAAATAATAAAGTCTAATTATTAAATCTGAGGAAGAAGATTAATGAAAATAGTTAATTTTGGCGTTTAAAAGTTTGAATTACAACTAGCTAAAGGCCCTGTTTGCCGAATTTCTTTCTGAGGTGTATAAATAGTTTGTTTCCTGTTGAGCACAAATGTTGTGTGGAAGCAGTTTAAGTGACAGATTCTGTAACATACCTACTTGTTTTTTTTGACATTTTGAAACGCAGATAAGTTATAATTTTTTAATATAGAGATATTAGAGGAGGAAGACATTTTTAATGGAAATCGCTGATCAGTGATTCAATTTGAATAATATTAATAATTGAATAAATTATTATACGAATGGAAGGGTTGTGTAAAAGTTTCTAAATTCTCAAGCATAACCTAAACAAGAGCTTAAATTCCAGATCTGCATTAGATAATTAAGAAATGTAAGAATGACGAAAACAGCATAACAGGGAAAGTATTTTGAGACTTTCAAAAGTTGTGAGCTACGGTTACAATTTAATGGCCCTCGTGTCGCTCTATTGCGACGATAATTTAAGATAACCTAATCTATCGGTTTCAATTTAGAGCCCTTCATTACGATACATCGCATGACTCTGGCCATGTTTTTCCATAAAGTTTTGGGCGACCAAAGACAACTCTTCCCAACTTCTTCCTCTTTCAATCAACGACACTCTCCCCAAATACACAAAAAGAATTCTAATTAGGCCCTAAATTATAATAGTGCAATTTCAAACACCGTAGCAATATGAGGACTAAATGGTTTAAGAGATTTGAAAATCTTCTTTGATGGCCATTGAAATAACAAAATCTGTCTAAACTGTAGTGATATCGAATTCTCTGCAGACAAGATTTGAGGAGCCTAGAAGGCAAAGGGTACAAGTGCAGATTTTTAGTTTTGGAGGTCAGTGTACTAAGTAGTTGCTGTGGAGTCAAATATGATGCAGTAAAGGGATACAAGTGAATCATTGTAAGCTGCTATCCGGAGAATAGTATAAGTACAACCTCCAATGTCAATCACTTCCCCCGAGATCTTACTAACCTTGTTTTTCGCATTATTAATATGTAGTCACTTGCACCCCTGGGCATCTAGGCTTCTCAATTTTTCCTGCCCTACCACAGTGTTTAAGATCTTTTATATTGATCTAGTTCCGCCACATCAACTCCTTTACTCTTGAAAGGTTATAGAAAAACTGAGCTGTTTTAAAACTTTTTTTTGCTGTCTGACTCTTTAACACTATGACTGTTTTGCACAAGACAAGAACAGCAACAGCAACCTGGGATAGTGGGACTGGATTTGAGCGAACAACAGCGCATCGCTCGAACTCGAGAAGACAGGCCTTCGCTTTAAATGCGAGTCGTAATTAATTGACTCTAATTAAAAGTGCCTCGTTCTTTTGTGTGATGTTGGAACATATTGGAGCGGGGGGTGCCGTGAAGATGACAGCGAACAAATCACTAACTATTGTGGTGTCTTGTTTGGGGATTGCTTCCCTTAGATCAAATGAATGTACTACCTATCTTTATAGTAGTGAAACCTGCAAATTTTTTGAAAAATAGGGCCATTCACACTTTATTCTTGTTTCAGGTAAATGTCATCTGTTTATTAAGCAGCATAATTTTAAGTTTATACCTTTTGTCGTTAAAATTCATTTGGGTTATCAATAATTAAGCGTTATGATTTGTAATTTTGTGAATTTTTTAAAACTTATTTTTTGCAAATTACATACGTCATTTCTTGCTGGACTAAAACTTATTTGTTTTAAGGTTTTCTTTTTCTTAAGAGGATACTATAAAAATTAAAAAATTAAACACAACAGCGGACTGTAAAGGTTATGAAACTCCTCTCAGTAACATTATGTAATACATTATATAGAGCCGTAGGCAGGTAAATTGCAGTATCTACACTGATGACTTGGACCATTGTTGTAAACACTCAATAACTCTCACCTACAAGAAAGTATACTGAAAGGCTGATTATTTCAGAGTAAATATGGTTATAACTGCAGTTTTGCTGCCCACAGCAGGTATAATATACCTTCTTATCTTTGCGTAAAACCATTTTTAAATGAATGCATTTTTATAAAAAAACGAATGAAATTATACAAAAAAATATACATGTTTATAAATAACTGGATAATACCTACCGAATGTAAGATATTTTATGACTGTATACTACATATTCTTGAGAATCGGTTGAGAATATATTTGGGTTTTATGAAATGCAAACATCGATGTCAAGCATCGATTTAATTCAACATTTAGCTCAACTATCTTGCATAATAATACAATTAACACGTAGGACAGAGCAGAGCTCAAACAGTTTAAGAAACTCCTAGTTAAATACTGCGAGGTCCCTCTAGTTGTGATTCCAATAATGGATTAAACACCATCTTATGAATAGTTTTCCATTCATCAGCCATGGATTTCAGACTGAGCCCCAAAACTCACAATTTATGCGATATTATTGAAATCCACACATTGAGCTTGGAGTTTGAATATTAAGTTCAACATAGCGGAATCCCCGAGGCGAGTATAGTAGTTGTATTGAATTACCTTAGGTCCGTATGGAATAAGTATTGCTTGTGCGTAGTTGCAAATAAGAGTTGACATTTTACTGTTTTGAAAATACTATTGTTTAGTGTTAATTCTTAAGATCATTTAAAGTTTTAACGTTTTAGATCATACTTTTTTTTAGATCATACTTAAATTTACAAGACCCATGTAAGCGTTTTGAAGTTATCAATTAACAAATTAAATAAAAACTCGAAATAGGTTTAATATTTTTAAAAACACTTTTCTGCTGAACAAATAAGAGTTGACATTTTAATGTTTTGAAAATGCTATTATTTAAAGTACATTTTAAAGGTCACCTAAAATTTTAACTGTTCTTTAACTAGATTTCGAAATAACTGTATTGATATTGGTTAGAAATTTATAATAAAAAATGAGAAAATACCTAAATTTACAAGACACGGGCAAGCGTGTTGAAATTATCAATAAAAATTAATTAAAACACGAAATTGATTTTAAAATGTTTTTAAAAGAGCACTTTTCTGCTGATGAATTATGAAGGTTTAATTATTTTTGTTTTGAATAAAAAGAGGTTCACAATGAGAATTAAAGTATTGTAAAAATTTCGGAGTTCATAATTGAAGAAAAACTCGCAGTCAAATATGGCATTGATTATCGATATAAAAAGTTTGTATGATGAATGGGACTTTCATATTATTAATGATGCATTCATTTCTACATGGTAGAGCGGAAGTGTAAGTTTTGAAGGATTATAGCTATCAAAGTAATGTAGAGTAGAATTAGTAATTGAGTTCTATGCCGTTGTACTTTATCTTTGTACGTATATCATTGCTGTGGCTTGATAAAGCTTTAATTGTTATTAAAAAAACAAAATTTTAAAGTTTAGATTAGAAACTGAATTCTTTATTTTCATTAAAGTCACTAAGTAAGTGTTAGATGCACTCTTAGGTGTAATAAACTATCATAATCAAATTTAAATTAAATAAAATTAACAGTAGAACTACAATTATTCGAATCAATCAGGACCGGTTCCCACTTGGAAAATCGAAATTTCGGATCATCACTTTTTTTTTTACAAAAGTGCATGTTTTAATCTATTTCTGCATGTATGTCGAAAATGATAGAAAAAAAAATCATTTAAAGATAAAGAGCTTTGAACAATTGTGCATTTGTTATCAACACCACTTTATTTTCTATTTTAAGAGAATAGACTTTAGTATTTTGAATATAAAGCTATTCTGTTCAAATAGTACTACTGCGTTCTATAGTTCTACTCTTCTACTACAATAGTACAATAACTCTACTGCTAACTTAAAAAAAAATTAACGGGAAAACTGTGTATTAAATGAAGACTTATTATGAAGTAAATCTTAGGCCAAAAAACTCCATTGACAATATTTATGCCATAGGCTAATATTTTTAACGTTTCTCAAATTAATTTTTATTAATTTCAGTTTATTGTTGGTTACAACTCTTTCGAATCATCTAACCGATATATTACAGGATTATTTGTAATATATTAAGAATACTTAAAAAAAAAGATCTAAATAGAAGACGGACACATTTCCATTAAGTTGACAGAGAAGATATGCCTCTAATAGGTTTAAGATATAGAATGGTTTCTCATATTATTTAATGTATTCATATTATGAAGACAGAAAGAACGGGGAAATATTTCGTCATAGCTTTGGCTTTAGTACTTTGAAGAAATGAAAATGCTTATTTAAGAGTCCATATATTTCCAAGAAAAGAAAACTTTAATGTCTGAGAATCAAGGCTTTTTTTTAGCTTTTACGTGATACAAGAATTGATGCGGTTCAAATGAAAGTAAAAGCTTTGAATGTCTCCAGAAGATAATGGTTGAAACATCGACTTTTTGTCAAAGATTTTCGAGGACATGATATTTTTTTGCAACTTTAAAACCAAAGCTTTGGATGTTTTTGAGACTTCAATTGTTACCGCCATTTTTAACACCAAAAGAGAATAACAGAAAAAGGCTTAGACTGAAAAAAACAATGATGGAACATTTATTTCAGTTCAAGTTATATCGAACGAATATAAATGACGAGTGGAGAAATTAACTAGAATAAATAAGCATGCATAATTGCATATTAGCAATTTACTACTATTTTTTCTCTTGTCTTCCAATATGTAGTTTTGGACACAATTAGTTTATAGTTGGAATTAAGTGTATTAGAATACTGGCATACATAATAGCAAGTTAAGCAGAAATAAGAGTTTAATAAAATCTAATGCTAGGTAAAAGACTATACTTAAAGTATATTTATTGTTTACAAGGTTAAAATATATGAAATAAATTCTTATAGAATTTTTTTTTGCATTTTAGAAACAGTTTATTGATTTCTATAAACATGATGTTACTGTGAAGCGAACCCGAAGTACAATTAACTCTCAATTTTGCAATACATCAGGAAATGGATCATTTGCGCCTTTTAACATCGATTCTGCTCTTTATAATAGAAGACATAGGATATAATTTTAGTTACACTTTTAATAAGAAGTTAATTTTAGGAACGAGATAACAATATATTTTTTTTGGGTAGATTAGGAATGCTTTTAACCTTCTGAGCTATGCAGACGTATATATACCAGCAGAAATCTTAATAGGCGAAAGATTGCTGAATTGAGCGGCTCAATATCTGAGAAGTATTAAGTGTCCGCCCAAATTTGTCTCCATAGGCCCAAATTTGTGATTAATATGATTATGCGGCATGTAAAAGATCCCTTGAGAACCCATTTGGCTTGGGTTTTCACGACAAAACTAAAATCTCGGCATACTTTGACATCCACAGAGAGCTCAGATTCATTGTAATCTGAGCGTCAAAATTGGTAGTCGCCTAGATGGTGCCACAGAAAATGGCTCTGAATTCTGAGGAATATGCCGAGTCTGATAAGGCTTAGCAATAAAGCAGCCCCGTTGAGGTAAAAAGATTGACGAATTACCAGATTTATCCAAAAACGAACGTTCGTTTTCCTGGTTGATCGGCTAACCCTAGGCGCGATGTCGTTCATCGACCTCTTCTAACGCCGATCTATTAATTAATGTCTATGGAACGATCTATGGAATTAAAAGCGTCGAATGAAGAAGTCGGGGAGCGATTGGGGTGATGTCGTCCACTGTTGTCTTTTCAATGGTGTGGCGAATCTTAGTTAATTTAATTTCTTTCAACTTTCTTTGTTTCGGCACCCCATTTTGGGAAGCGAAACTTTTGCACACGGTATTTTTCTTTGCTCACGAATCCTGTAAAACCACGGTGCCGTGCTCAGAGCGGACATTTAGATTTTGCGGACAGTCATTTTACTGCATTTTGGTGCTCAGAGCGGACACTATTTTGAAATAGGCGAAGCAGCTGTGGAACTCATTCGTAAATGTCAGACCAAATGCGGCCATCTTTGGTCACTGAACTGTTATGTAATTTAATATTTAGCACTTTCTATATGTATTAGAATAAATGTCAGTTTTGTTTACATGTTTGAAAGTTTTTATGATTTACTTAATTACTTATTCTAAGAGTAATATTATAAGATTTTTGATACTCTACTAATGATATAAAATCTACCTAAATTTATTTCTTCTTTCACTTAATATTGTTAAAATAAAATATTTATAGCTCTTGTAATTGTTAACAATTAAATTTAGTGATTAAATCGTAAGTCATAAGTAGCGATTGGCTTTTTTTAATTAAAATAAATGGGATACACTCTAACGTACCTTTTTGCTTATTAAAATTTTTATTTTTATTTTTAATATGCTAATTTTATTTTAAATCATAAGGATCATCAGTTCATTTCGTAAAAATAAATTTCGCTCCAGCTTAAATATTTATAAAAGAATTGGGGATTTATGTAAAACCCGAACTAGAAAATTTAAAGTGTGATAATTAAGATAAAGTTTAAATTTTTTAATAGTGACGACTGGAAGACAAATTATAAAATAAAAGAACTTTGCATCAAGGTTTGAAAACAAAATTCTAAAAAAAATAATATTTTTGATGATTTTTAGGTACTGTGTCTCTAAGCTTTTTATAAGGATATATTATGATAACCAGAACTTCAAAAATTGTCAAATAAAGAAATTTTGAAAAAAAAAAATATTTGTATGTATTTACAGGACAGACCAAAAAGTGAACGAATTCCTTTCTGCATTCAGTAATTCAAATGACTTGTAACCAAACATGGCCGAAAACCCTTTGGCGACAAATTACTTTTTCTACACTCTTAAAACAAAAGAGTGAAATTCACTCCTATAGGAGAAGTGCATTTTCGGCACCGGAAAGGAGTGGAAATTAACTCAGACTGAGTTAAAACCGCTCGTTTTAAGAGTGTAGGACGCAGATTGTTTTCTTTTATTTCTTTTACCCACTCCGAAAAAGAGTGAAATTCACTCCTATAGAAGAAGTGCATTTTCGGCACGGAAAGGAGTGGAAATTAACTCAGACTGAGTTAAAACCGCTCGTTTGTTTTAAGAGTGTACGACTGTCCGCTCTGAGCACTGTCCGCTCTAAGCACGGAATCAAAACCACGAACTAAAACCAAATATCAGTTACTCAAATTTCTCACCCAATAGTATAAATTCTAATATATTCTTTTAGCCAATAATCCCTGCATTATAAAGGTGGGATAAATTCATTTTCAGTGATATTCGAACCGAACAAGTCATTCCTTTTGCTCTTACTGTCAAGCAAAAACGACCTGTGATGTCTTGAACCTCAATATTCTTAATGTATTGTTTTGTAGTTTGTGCTGGGGTTAGTAGAATTAATTGTCTTAAAAACCTACTGATCATCATCATCATTATTTCTCTACAACACCCGATCACCACGCCATATTGGTGACACCGGATGTTTGGGTCACCACGCCAAATTGGTGACCAGGACACCTGGCTACCGTTCCATAATGGTATTTGAAGCATCGAATGTTAAAGTCGGAGGGAAATTTAAGCGATATCGTCCACCGATGACCTTTTTTCGGTAATTAAAACATAGGTTGACGATATCGTGGAGAGATTGGACGTTACAACTATAAAGATCTATATTTTACTCACATAAATTAAATTTCACCGTCACATAAAGGAAATCAATTAGATATATTTTTTCAAATTACTGAAACGCAATGTATTTAGAAATTACAGTTACTATTCTAACGAGATAAATCTACACGTTAGTGAAACTTTTAAGAGTGTTCCAGTTTTTTAGAAAGAATCATTCTTTATTTAATTCTTTTTAAATTGAAAATTCAAAATAAAAAAAATTTTATTAATAAAATATTGACATTACGATTGTGTTTAAAATACGCTTTTTTGTAAGTAAAAGTTATACATATTTCGGTTGGAAGTTTTTAGCGTGTGTTAAAATAGTATTTTTTTAGGTTTTCTTCAGATGGCAATTTGGTGGCTATATGAAGTTTGCCATGTGTCCACATCCCAATTTCAACTACTTGAATTAATAAAAAACTAATTAAAAGGAACTTTAATATTTTTTTTGCTTTAAAGCCTTAAGGAATTGTTTAATGAGGCAAGTATAATGGCTGATGTGTAACTTGTCTAATTAGTTTAATGAAATTTCTGATTATGATTCTTGTCAACTCTATTTCACTTAAGTATACGATAATATTTCATTTTTTAAGATCTTCTAAACACATCCAGCTTATGCTTTAAAATTTCAACCCCAATTTTAGTGTAATATAAAGGGAGAAAATTCTGCACAAAACATATATGATACACGTTAGTACTTCGTACACGGATAATTTTTATTAAGAGGATTTTTTTAACTGCCTATACACTATCTATTTACAGTAAGGCAAGTTTAAAAACAGATAAACTTACATTCGGCCCGGTATTTGGGTTCCCTGTTCATATGCTTACAATGTACAGCTGGGGAAAAAAAACGATCCACCCTTCGTTTTTCGGCTGCTATTGATCAGGGAATTTTGTGAAAGATGTCATTTTTCAAGAAATAGCGTAAGGAATTCAGAACTGGCAACCAAAATTGTATAAAGGGTCGTCTACATATTAAAATGAGTACCAACTTTGAAAATTCCAATGGCAACACCCAATTTTTTTATATAAAATGTTTATCATCTTCAAAATACCCCAGATCCAAAAAAATTTTATTAATTTGCATTATTTGTTGAGATATAAGCATTCGAAGTTGAAGGCCCATAATGTTAAAAAAGTTTCACAAACTTTTATTTATACCTCCACAAATAAAATGAATTAAACCAACATTTTTTTTTCATTATACACTTCTTAATCTTCCAAAAACAAATCACACAAGTTTTTTCGTCAATTTTTAATTTTTATTATTTTTTTATTTAAATTTAAATAAGAAAAAATAAATTATGAATAGCAACCCCAAATTTTTGTTACATAAAGTAGATCAAGTAGAACCAAAATCCCGAATTTTTTAATTCAACAACAATTATTTGCCGAGTTATTGCAAAAATACTGAAAAAAACGAATTTTAGGGACCGTGTAAAAAATTACTTAGCAAATTGGACTCTAATTTACATTATCGTTTGGTGGTTGAAAAGCGTTTTTGGTAAATGTTTATTCAAATTATTGATGTCTGTCAAATGTCTAAAAAAAAAATTCTTGTTTCAAGTGCATACAATGTATTTTGTTTGTATAATTAACATTAAATTATATCGATTACTATGTTTTTGAATGTATGTTATTTCCAATATTATTTATAATTATTTTATTATAAAATTTCCAATAATATGTTATTTCCTCGATTTTTTTAAAATTATTAGAGATTACTTATTTATTTAGTTATTTAGTCAGTTAGTCAGTCCGTTAGTTAGTCAGTCAGTTAGTCAGTCAGTCGGTTAGGTAGTTAGTCAGTCGGTTAGTTAGTCGGTCAGTTAATTAGCCAGTCCGTTAGTTAGTCAGTCCGTAAGTTAGTCAGTCCGTAAGTTAGTCAGTCAGTAAGTTAGTCAGTCAGTAAGTTAGTCAGTCAGTAAGTTAGTCAGTCAGTAAGTTAGTCAGTCAGTTAGTCAGTCAGTCAGTCAGTTAGTCAGTCAGTTAGTCCGTTAGTTAGCCAGTCAGTCAATTAGTTAGTCAGTCAGTTAGTCCGTTAGTTAGTCCGTTAGTTAGTCCGTTAGTTAGCCAGTCAGTCAATTAGTTAGTCAGTGAGTCAGTCAGTTCACTGACTAACTAATTGACAGTCAGTTAGACTAAGTTAGTCAGTCTGGACGAACTAAAGGAGTGACTAACTAACGGAGTGATTAATTGACTGACTGACTAACTGACTGACTGACTGACTTACTAACTAACGGACTGACTAACTGACTGACTAACTAACTGACTGACTAACGGACTAACTAACGGACTGACAGAATGACTAACTAACTGACTGATTAACTAACTGACTAATTAACTGACTGATTAACTGACTGATTAACTAACTGAATGATTAACTGACTAACTGACTGACTGACTAACTAACTGACTGACTGACTGACTAACTAACTGAACTGACTAACTAACTGATTAAATAACTGACTAAATAACTAAATAAATAAATAATCTCTAATATTTAAAAAAAATCGAGAAATGGACAAAAATCTATTTTCGGTATTTAGACCCATTCGGGATTTTGACTCATTCGGGATTTCGGCTTATCGGAATTTTGGTTTGTCGGGATTTCGGCTGTCGGGATATGTCCCAGACCCAGTGTGCCGAATTTTAAACCAATCTTTTGTAGCAATATGAATGAAACAAAAATTTGTAAACAAAAATGTAAAACATAAATGTAATAATTGTGTTTGTCTATCTGATTGTAACTAATCGCATTTGAAAATCTGTTCGTTATAAATAATCGTATATGTGACTTAATTTAAAATTAAAACTTTTTCTCGTCTACCCTTTATTTTATTTCTGAATTTTAAAATCCAAAATTTAAAAAAAAAGGTAAAAACATAAAAAAAATCACAATATTACTGAAGAAGGTTTAATTCTAGCATCTTTTGGCGAGATTATGGTAACCCTTTTGCTAGCTTGTCGTTTCGAAAAAACACTCTAAATATTACCTTTATCAATTTGGAGATTTCCCCCCAAACGAATTGAAAATTAATGCTTTAATATCTCAGCAAATAATGCAAAATGAATAATTCTTTTTTTTATGCCTGGGGTATTTTGAAGTTGCTGAACATTTTTATGTAAAAAAAATTGGGTGTTGTCATTGGAATTTTCAAAGTTGGTACTCATTTTAATATGTAGACGACCCCTTATACAATTTTGGTTGCCAGTTCTTAATTCCTTACGCTATTTCCTGAAAAATGACACCTTGCGCAAAATTCCTTGACCAATAGCAGCCGAAATATGAAGGGTGGATCGTTTTTTTTTCCCCAGCTGTACTTGAATACAGTTATACTATTAAAAATTAACTTGGGAAAAATTATAGTTAATGAAACAAAAGACACTCATCATTAAGAATTAAATCTAAGTAATGAAGTGTGACAGTAATTTCATTACGAAGAAGCTACTTTATTATAAATTATCTTTAAAGTAATGTAAAATCATTATACTAATGTAGTTATATGGACCAATCATGGAATTTAAATATCTTCCTCTTAAGCACACAAGTAATTTATTCTTTATTGGAAAACTGACAGATTTACAGGATTAAAAGGAGTTACATACGAATATCCTTTTAATTCCTTCGCATCGAGCCGATCATAAGGATCAATTACGAAAATTATAACTTTGATTGCAGAAATGTATCCTGCATACTTATAAGAGATCAGATTAAAATTTTTCTGAAGCCTTCATAATTCAATTATGGAAATTGCCAATTAATGAAATATATTTTTGTACCAATTGGTAGTGAATTTGTAACTGCTTATCAAGATACTTCAAAATAAATCGAAATTTTAAGCAGTGTAGACGAAATCCTTATAATTTAATTGTATTACACGTTTAAAAGCTGCCCGTTTAATCTGAAATTATTTAATGTATGACTAATACGGGATCAATTTATTTTAATAAGTTTATGTTTTATTGATTGTAATTGTTTTATTGAGTTTTATTGATTCTAAAGAATATTTTTAGGGCGTTGATGATTTTTTTAATTAAATAATTTAATTTAATTTAGTCAAACCTATTAAAACACATCTATTTATTAAAGAACACGAAGAAGTTTCATATTAGTTATAAAAATATTTATTGGAAGGGATGTAAATATGGAAAACCAGTTTGTTTTTAAAAAACTACAAATAGCTATTTAACATAGAATTTTTATAAAAATATTCCTTATGTTAAAAATAGGGGAATCTGTATCAAATGCAGTCTAAAAATTAGGTACGCAATAAATATTTTTTTTGGAAAGATTATTAGTTTTTCGATTTTTGAAAAAGTGAGGATAATTTGAAAACATCCTACAATAACACAGTAAATCAATTACTAAACACATTATATTGCTAAAATATTGATCTGCAAGCATTGTATGTTGTTCCCTGTGCCCCTTACTGTATCATGTCTCTATATCATCTTATACTCCACGCATATATTATAGTTTTAATCATATAAGGCTTCCCACTATTTCAAAACAGCCTATGTCTTCTGCACGATGTGCTTTCGTGGCATTTCAAGCAGAAACACGTAGGGTTAGTTACATATATACCCTGGATGTATACATATGTACCCTGGATGCTTGGAAGAGGACAATGCAGATGTTTACACATTGCCCTCATCTTCATATTTCTAAGTTACGCACACTGTTACCTAAATTGGATTTGATGACTTAAGTTAAGAAAAATTTAACTTATGATTGATTAAAATACAAAATTATCTTCCGTATTACTAGTTTTTCTAATTTCGTGAAACAAATTACCCTACACCTAGGTTAAGGTAGATTATATTATACCACAAAATTGCCTTTTAAAACTTTACGAAAATACCGAAACACGAAATGGTGCACTACGTTTAACTACAACTAACGTCTGATTCCTATCTTTGTAACGTGACAAATAGAGATGAGAGTGACTGATTACGGCTGTCAGTACTAGGGTAAAACTACCTATAGTCAAAATAGCTTAGGTTCCCATACGTTTCCAAATTTGCACCCTTTACTATAATAGCATGTGCTTTGATACTGGTCACTATTATCATGTTGAGTATTCATTCCGATTTCTAACTGCGGGTACATTCAACTTGGTGAATATTTGAATTCACAAACAAATATTGATTCAGTTAGAAAATAGAAAAATTTCAATTCTTACATAAATTTTTTGGATTTTTCACAATTTCGTACTGTGTTCAATAGTTTAAAAATACAGAACCTCTTAGCTTTTTTGTTATTTTAATGTATTTGTTTGATAAGCTATCAACAATTTATTTTAGATTAAAAAACTTTTAAAGCAAAATCCACACAATGTTTGATACAAATAAGAAATTTCACATGAACTATTTTAAGAAAATAGCAAATATTCACAGCCTATGTTATAGAGGAAGTTTCCTTGGAAGTGAAAAAAAATATTTTATGAATATATCTTAGTTCAAAAAGAAGGTTTCGAACCGACATTTTCCCCTGATATTTATAAACATATGCGTCATTTACTGTTAATTTTTCTTTGTTTTATTTTCCTTACTTCACTTATACACTGTGAATTTTTTATCAGTTTCAGGTTTTCCCACTAGCGAACGCCGAATGTTGTTTACTTCACATTTTTAAATGTATCAAACTTCCTTGCTTTTTGAGCATTATATATTCTAGTGCAGTCTTGTAAAGACATATTTTCATAATTAGAAGGAACATCATAACGCATTCTGTCCACGCATTAAATAAAAATTCTATGCTTGAAACCCTTTAGACTAACAAGAAATAATAATAATAATCTGCCGCATCTATTTTTCTAATGATTAGCTGAGCATTAGTAGTTAGTAGGCGATAAAAACCGGAGAAAAAAATACGTTATGGTCGCCAATTAAATTTTTTGTTAAGTTATGTTTCGACGCCGCAAAGCCATAAAAAACTAATAATGATAAAACTAAAATCCTTTACATGGCTTGTGCAGCAACCTCATAACAAATAAAAAAAGGTAATGGTGAAAAGAAACAAAAAGTAAGCTACACCCTCATTATGTTTCATATTGAGAAAAAAAAGTTTCAAAAAATAGAATAAAATCTATGTTGGAAAAAATCTTTATAAGGGGGCAGAATAAGATGAAAGGGAAAAAACACCTTTTTGTAAACTCAGTTTGATAAGCATGTAACTGATCTCAATTGGTTTTGGGAAATAGGTTTGTAAATGAGATTATAATTAAATTACACTGTTCCAATTTAACACACTGTCACATTAGTAGAAATACTGGTTCGATTGATGTGAAAGTTGACAGGAACTTTCGTTGAGAGGATAGAATGGGAATGTTTCAGATGATGTAACACTCTGGTTTTCATTTGTATCCATACTGGATTTTATTGGTTGCTTCGGTTTTACGTACTGCAATTTCATTGGTTGCTTCGGTTTTATTCTCAAAAGGACCGATATAGATGAAAATAATTTATCTTTCTATGCAAGCTTTCTTTAATAAATAATTTGAACAACCAGCAGCACAGAAAGAAATTGGCAGTTAAAAAATTTGATAAGTAAAATATCCTTAGAAAACCCATTTTCGAATAGTATAACATAAATAATTCCAATCAACAAATGACAGCAAACCGTTGGAGGTGTTGCCATCCACGACGTAAAACAACCTTATTCAGTATGGTGGAGATCAAATGGACCAATGGAATGCTGGGAAGATAAGGCAATAAAGACAGTTAAAAAAACACTTTAAAAATATAACGGTTTTCTGACCTATTAAGAAGCAATATGTAACTATGTAACATGGATCCATTTGAGACATTACTCCGTCATTGAGAATTACAATACTGCCACTCACTGGATTTCCCGTCTTACTCTATTGATCCACACTACGGCATTGTACCATTGTTCTATTGTTATTTTGAAATGAAACTAAATCTTTCCTCAAGTGTTTCTGTAAAATTTCATTTCATTTTGACCATAGGTTCTTATTTTTTTAAACTATAATTAGCCAGAACTTAAACTATAAACCCCCGTGTAAATTTTTTTATTTCAAACAAAAAAAAATGTCGCAATGGTGTCATACTAACGTACTCCTTTCCTGAGAGATAATCTGATTTTATTCCGGTTTGCCTTTAGAGGATAAATGAAGATAAGGGAAAAAAATCGAAAAGTCAAATAAAAACTGTGTTTTAAGTGTGGGGAGTGAACACATCTTAAAAGAGAAAAAAAATTAACAAAAATTAAAAGTAAGAAATTTGGAGAATTTTTTCCAAATATTAAAGTCCATTAATTATCCTGAAGTCTCTAAAAACTAATGAACGTTCAAATATAGAAAGTTTTCTTGGTTCTTTTGGGTAGTTTTATTCTTAGTATTTCGGCTAATTCGTTTGAAAAAATTGTAACGAAAATAAAAGTCAAATTGAATGCAAAATTTGTCTCTATATTATAAAACATATTTTACAAAAATAAACAGCTAACATTTCACATGCCGCTTTCCCTTTTCCGCCTGACAACATAGATTCAGAATTATATTCGGAATAAAACATAAGGACTGGTTCGAACGTTTCCGAAAGTATCATAAGAATATTATGTGATGATATATGCTCCAAGGTGAAACTTGGAACGTAATTATTTTTATAAAAGTGCGAAACAGACATTTGTAATTTTTTTATCGTCTTTAGGGACCTGTGTTAAAGGGCTTTTTTGTGTATGCCCTGTGCGATTCTATTAAAACAGCTTGAGTTATAGATTTAGATATGCAACTTTAAGGTATGTCTATATTGATAAAACCTTAAGCTACAGCTTTAGATAGATGTACATATTTTAGGAAAAATCTATATTAAGGACTTTGAGGTACAGCTCCTAGTTATAACTTTGACTCACTGTTAAATGATTGGTGTAAAGTCCCTCCATCAAGTAGATTTAGAACAAAAGGGAATAAAAAGCATGTGGCAGCAAAGCTACCTCCAATTGAAGTGATAATTTGTATTTATTTATTTTTTTAGTTTTACCGCAAACATTTGATTGAATAGCGCATGCAGAAAAATTGTAGACGGTTACTCAGGGTTAAACAGCATTTCGTGAGAGATTCCTCTCATAATTAGTTTAAACGGCTTACTTCAGAATTGGAATTGAGATAACTTTATTACCAAAAATCACAATAAAGTTATACAGGTTTTTTTGTACAGTGCCTATTTTATTACACCGTATAAAAATATGTTTTTTAACAGACAAATTGTAGAAAATAACAAAAGTATACCAACCCAGCGTAGAAACGAACCCCGGTTTGCCGCGTGACAGGAGGGATATTGGTATATACACTATCGAGGAATAACAGGCTACCAGGCCTCCAGTCTAATGATCTCCCAAATGAGTTATTTTAGAACACAAAGTTTCAACAAATGCGGTTTCTGTCTAAAAAGCTTTACAATGTTAAAAACAGAAAAAAAATGTTTTGACTTTAAAAAATAGTATAGTTCTACAGAAAGAAGCATTTACAGAACAATAACAGTATTTAACAACAGCATTTTTCTTTAAATAAATAGTTTTTTTTGTAAATCTAACAGATTTATTTACAGTTTACAGGTTTAATTTTATTATAGATTTTTGAAAGTAGAGTTTTGTCAAACCAACTAAATGCAGCGTTTCTTTTTCGGTCAGGGGTGAAAGGTATTTTCCAAAATCCCCGCTCTTTTCAGAAAGGAAACGCATAGAAAATGATAGTAAAAGTGCAAATAAGAAAGATTTTTTTAAAAAACATTTTTTTCGAAGCATTTTATGTAAAAAAAAATCCCAAGAAGTTCGCGCGAGTACCTTTTTCTTGCCGTGGCGTAATTACAAAGTGTCACTCCTCCTTCACTAAGATAAAAGAAAAGAAATATAAAAAGTATTTTAAAAGAGAAATGAGGGGAATAAAAGTACCCGTGAATGGATTAAGTTCAATTATTTCTTGCTTGACGGGATCGCATTTCCAAAAGAATTAAGGAGACGTTAAAATAATAAAAGAAAGGTCGACCCTCCATCAACCCTAAAAAGAAACACGAATTAAATAGAAAAGAAGGATCCAGTGGGGCGAAAAATATCGACAATTGAAAAAAAAAATCGATAAACTTAATTTTAAAAAATAATAGTCAGTCGTATTTCATATAATATCCATAAATCAGTTATGTAAATCGATTTACCGTAATTTTCGAAATTCAATCATTTTGTTTTCGTAGTATTAACATAATATTAATTAGTTTAAGGGAAATATTTTAAAAAAAGTTTCATTTATCTAAAGTATCAAGTAAGTGTTTCGTGTTGTTTTAGATACTTTTAAGTTAAAAGGAGTAATTTGATTTCAAATTGGTTCAAACTAATGAAAGGTTATTAAAGTTTATTAAACGCCTTAAGAATGAGAGTTTAAATTAATTTTGATGTAAAAATAGTCTACTATTTTTATAATGGGTTTATTTAAAAACTCTAATATAGTAGGAGGTAAAGAAGAAAAATTCAAGAGAAAATGTCAATAACCTATAATTGCCTTAATTTTCATTATCAATATCGTGAGTAGAATTTGGCTTGTTTATTAATTTGCATAATGATAATTATAAAATTTGAACAAAAGATTTTATCCAATAACGTCATTGACGGGTTTGCGTTTTAAATTCAATTTTCGGCATCGAAAGTATTTACTTACCTAATTTGATTTGTAAAAAAAGTGCGCATTTACAAAAATAGGTAAAAACAGTTTATTTACTAATTAAAAAATTTATAATGCATATTTTGTCGAAAATAATAGCATAAAATGTTTAAAACGAAGTCAATTCAGGCAATACTCACTTGGAAAAGCTAGTTTTGAAGTAAAACTTATATTATATGACTAATATCGTTTTGACTTTTCATTGATGAAAAACTTCAATCAATCATTTGAGGAAAATTGTTTATTTATCACCTATGCAATCTTTTAGTGTACTTTCTTCGATAAGATTTATGTACTTGGCTATACATTTATGTAAAATAATATTAATAAATAAACATCAAAGAATATAATTAATTTTTGTTTTTTATTCATAGCTATAAATTTTTACCGAAATCACGAATATAAAACAATTCGTAATTTTTACATTTTATTTGATGTGTGACTTTCAGTCCTTAACTATCTCAACTATTCCATAACAGAGTCGCTAACATGCATAAAATGTCTAAAAGTGAATGTTTTTTATTACAATTTTTAAGTATTTAAATTTTGTGAAAATTGCACATGGTTTATTATTGGTTTAAATTTTTTAACATATGTTTTAGGGTATTTTTTTCAAAATTAGAATTAAAAAAAAGCCTAAATAAATACAAACAATATTTTAATTGCCTTATCATTGGGGAATATTAAATGTAAATCTATCTATATTTATTTTTCTCTTGCAATATAGTATAATTTAATGCAGAGTTATCAACATGCCAAAGTTCAATGTACCAAAGCTCTCAATGTACCAAAGTTTGAATGAACATTGCGCAGAAAAAGTTTTTTTTGAAACTCCTAATCTACTTTCTCTTTCAGTCCAGAAGGAAAACAATCCATTTCTCACAATTTTAGGGCAATCACTTTACGAAATTTTGTATCTATTTTTTAATATCTTGCTTTATCTGTATTTATTCATTTACCACATCGCTGGAAAAGCTGTATGCATCTACTTCGTAAAAACGAGGTTACAGCCGTATTGCTTTAACTAGTTTATGTTATTGTTTTGTATAAAGTTTAAGTTAAAAGTAAGAGTTAAGGAACATGTAATATTTCTGATTTTATGTAGGTTTTTTCCGAGCATGCTTAGTAACAATCTAATTAAGATATATTAGTATAAAATTTTTTTACGTTAGTATATATATTTAAATAGGTTACAAACGAAAAATATTATCTACCAATATGGTGTAGGTAGACTGCATTTTAAAGTGTTACACTGTTAAAAAGAAACTGTCAAAAAATGAGGAATTTGGAGAATACGAGTTTTGCTTCATATGCTGCGCATGATTGAAATCCTGCTGCTGTAAAATACAAACATATATGTAAAAAAACCTTTGAAGCCAAATTAAAAAAAAAAATTATTATTAAAAAAATTCAATAAAAATTACATCCTTTGTTACTTTTTTTATTCTATACTACTAGACAAAGCCTCAATTTTTTAAAATTTATAATCTAAAGCAATAATGCGTACGCACAATATACCAAAAAAGACACCCTTCCACCGACGTCCTTTATAAAAAAAATATTCTGTTATTAAAAAAAAAATCCATGTAAAACTCTAATTCAGTCTTCAAAGGAGAAATATAAATCCTTTTGGAAAAATTTCTGGCGATATGTTTCACAAACAAAATACTTTTTCCACAACGTAATTTATTCATTTCACCCATCCCCAACAAGACAAGCTGTCTACTTCTAGTGCAAATTTAAGAAAAATAGTTATATTCTAAAAAATAAATTTTTCCAATGTTAGCATTGGTGAGGAAAGAGAGAAAAAATATCATCTCATGCAAGTGCTAGGAAATGACGACCAATACGAATGAAATGTTTGGTTTTGAGGGTGAAGATAAAAATGGACCCTCGTGTCACAATGGGAAGATAACCATTTTTCATCGGGTGTAAAATGACGCTTGGAATACAAAATGTCTGGAATAGTTCTTCGGGGCGACTTCTCTGTCTGAATGGTAGGTACCTGCGTTTTGAAACTCAGAGGCAGAACAACGTAAGCCCCATAACAAGTGGCGATGAGTTAGCTGTTTTAAAGATTATTAATATTAAATTTTTGCATGCTCAATTCGTCAAATGCTTTATTTTTATATAGTATGTAATACAAAGTAAAAAAGAAAACATGTGTAAATAGGCTTCAAAGCATAGCTATCAATGGAAACCACTTCGAAGTACCTATACTGTTTAGTTAGACTGCATGGTAAAGTGCAAAAAATGAAACTATAGAAATATGAGTACTAGTATGTTATTTTATTTTGAGAAAAGTTTTTTCCAAAACATTGAAAGTCAAATTTGAGCCCGATTAAGCATGAAACATTTCAAACTCAGAACTAGGAAGAAACACAATAATCTAATAACTTCCTCCGATTCTGTGGTTGTAAAGTTACTCTTAAACACGTCGGCAGCATATTTAGACAGCTTGCACCGTGTGTACGGAGGTTCTATTTACCAATGTTTTACAGCGCGGTTTAAACCTTGTACGAGGCGTTTGTAATCGCTTTTTTGTAGTTGCCATACTCTCCTTCAATTCTAAGTTTTTAGGTCTTACTTCCCTTCACATAACAATCGAAGTTTAGGTCACTTTCTACTTCTAGAACTACTTGGTAAAACCTAGAAATATCTTTTAGTACAATATTGTATTTCCTTCTTGATTTAACTTTATAAATACTGCACAGTAAATAAGACTTAACGATTTTGTTAATAATTACGTTTTCAATGTGAACGATACAAATTGTCTCATGTATCCTGTAATACCAATATCGAAGGGACATGCTTGTTAAGCTCGAAGCTAAGTATTGCTAACAACGATAACACATTTCGTCAGTTCCTCTTGTTGCAAAAAAATCTCTTGTATGCTTTCATCTTTAGTTATAAAATAATTAGTTAATCGCAATAAAATATAATTTCAGTTTAAAAAAACTTTTTTTCTTATAATTAATTCACTTAACTTTTTTCAACACCAATGTACAAAAAAATTAATACATATTTTTATTGTTTTTGTTACAATTTAAAAATAACTTCCAAGAAAATCAATATCACACAATAAATATTTTTTTAACAAACAAAATGTTTACAATAAACATTATTATCAAGTATAACCCCGCCGAAACCAACTATTGTTACATTAAAAACAAATTTTACTGGATATCTAAATATTAGCTTAGCATAAAAATCGTTGATAATTTATAGCTTTAAATTTTCACGTTCTTCTGTAATAGACTTACTTTATTTTAGTTCTGAAGTATCAAGCTATGCTTTCGCCAATGGTGAGAAATAGATTTTATTTATTTCGAAGGAGTGTAGGTCTTCAGTTGTATTTATTTCGGACGTATCATTTGGGAGAACGGGATTCTTTCGCGCATTTTAATACTTTTCCCCGCTTTTGTTGGTGTGGAGAAATGGTTTTCGACAAACATCATTTGATGTTTTTAGAGTTTGTATAATAAGGAGGGCGTAGATGGCTACATCGTGAATGTTGGTATAAAATATATATTATTTGAAGAAAAAAAGATGGGTTTGTTAAACTTATTTGAAAAATTAAAGCCACGTAATGATAGTTTTGAAAAAAATGAAGTTTTTTTTCACTCTCGATATCTTAAAGAAAAATTACCTTTTATTATTTTAGATAAAACTTGAGTACGTTACTGTCCTTTCACAACAGACTGGCTCAAACTCTGATGATTTCAGCTAACATTCTTGGTGATAAATTGAGTTCGAATATAGTTATATTTTACAGAAAGTTAGTTCATTAAAATATTTTTAAAGAAATAAATGCATTTGCTACTGAAACAGTTGCATTGCAATGGATGATAAAAATCTAATTATGGCTTATCAAACGGTTGCTTAAAACTAAAAACGTTTTTTGACACTTTAGTTTTGTATTTTCTGTCTACTTCACTTAATACTTGAAATATAGTTAAAGTTACAAATAATCTTGAAAGACAATATATTAAAAAATGCATTATTACTATTCTAACGTATAAGTTAACTCTCAAAACTTATAATCACTAAAACAACTAATTCGAAAGCCGAAAAATCGTCATTTAAAATTTATACGTTAAATAAAATGCTGAGGTCTTTTTTTCAACTGCAGATCCCAAGGAAAACCGAAAGTGAATCATCAAACCAAACGTTGCTATCACAGCTACTGCCTAGCTTCTTCCTTTAATATACCGCCATTAAAAAGACTTATAACGTTATTTCAGTTTGGTACTTGTGAACACATCATCATTTTTTGTTTGAAGGAACTGTAACTAGTAGATTCTTAAAAAATATTTTTTTGTGTTAGAAACAAGCATATATAACATCATCTTTAAAATTAAATCTCCGTAATCTCATGTTAATAATTCTTTTTTGAAGAAACTAGTAGTATTTGACTCCCTAGGAGATTTACTAAGAAGTCATTGCAAATATTTCTCGCTCCACTATTTGCTATGGAACCTTTTACTCTGAAAATTGTGTCTGACAGAAAGTTTTAATCTTAACGTAGTTTCCCAACAAAATTACTTTCATAGAAGGAAATATTTGTTTGATAATAAAATACAGTAAAATAAATCTTTCTTAAGCTGAATAGCTTAGCTTCGGGTACGTATTTTAGCTTAATATTTAAACTATAAGTTTTGTTAATATTGAAATAAAAATTAAAACATGATCAGTTGCTAACATCACACTTTCAGAAATGCATGTAAAGACGGAAGCGAACCTAATCATATATTTAAGAACAAAGAATATATTTAATTCTAAAGCAGTCCATGTAAATTTTAAGCTAATCGTAATATCAAATGTATCCTAAATCGCAAAAGCAAACCTAATCATAATATTTAACAGCATAAAACATAATTCATTCTAAAGGAATCCATGTAAATTGTAAGCTAATCGTAATATCAAATGTATCTTAAATCGTAAAAGCAAACCTAATCGTAATATTTAACAGCATAAAACATACTTCATTCAAAAGCAGTCCATGTAAATTGTATATACATTGAATTGCAAGATTTTGAAATCAATTTTACTCAAAATTGGTAAGTTACAACTTTGTTAACTGAATTTTTCAACATTCTTAAAACCCCTTTGGCAACACGTAAATGGTATTTTTTAAGAAGGAGTCTATAGATAAATGGCTGAACGACTAGTGAATCTAAACATTGTTCGGATTCGATTTTATTTTCTACCTCTCGCTTACTAGGCTGATAGAGTGTCAGAAAGAACGTTAAAGAGTTTTTTTTAAGTTGGAACCTGCTTGTGATACTTTAAGAAAAGTTGATTAAAAAGTAAAGCCACACTTTCTCAAGTCATTTTTATATCTTAAAATAGTAAGTCATTTGTAAAACGTGTGATGAAATGAATCGTTTCTTTGCAGGTTTTTACTCATAGATATATTTTACGCACATTTCAATTGAGAATTATTTCGCATAATTTAAAACCAGCAGTATAAAAAGTTGACAAATGTTAAACAAGTGTATATTTAATTAGAAGTTTAAGACTTTAAATGGTTACACAAGCAAATAAAAAATATATTTTTAAATTTTAAAATTTTAATTTAATTTTATTGCTTGTGATTTAACTTAATTTAATTAATTTTATTTTATTTAATTATTTATCATTTATCTTGTTTTATTTAATTAAAAGTCATCTTATGCTCGTTTTCTCTTTTTATAGCTTTTGTAATCATTTTCCGATTTTTCCTATTGTAACAAACACCTTTTCTTTTTTAAGTAGCTAAAATTTATTCAAAACTTAATTTTTTTAATACAAATAATTTTGATGGTTTTAGTTTATGAATTTGACTTAGTAGTAAACTTTAGATGAGTTCATAAAAGTATCTACATAAACGACACAGTAAATCAGAAAAGCAAAGTATTAACCTGAACCGTAACTTCAGAACGATTTAACTCAGAAACTCATCTCATAAACATATAAATATATATTTTAAAAATGCACACACACACACACAATCACAGCATAACACTGTAACGAAAAAGTTCATTTTCAATGCTGATTTTGCATTTTTGTGTTAATCCCTCGGGCATAAACAAGATACCACAGTGTAGGTGCACAACTAAATGTCAGCAAAAACTGCATTAAAGCAGGCATTTACAAAAGAACTTCCATTCCCTGTCTTCTGAGAAATCTTCATAAACACCCTTTTCTGCGCCCACTTTTTCTTCGCTGGTATGAAAAAGATCTATCCTATGTTCTATTATTTCTGTATACAATTGTAATGAAAAATCTTATGGTGCATACCTAAATAAATAGTAATTACTGGAAGTTTTTATATTTTTTACTGCAAATAAGTTTCGCAATTTGTTAATTTAAAATGGCGTATTTAATTTTCTGATGGTACATAGTGATTTTAATGACAGTCTTGCTTTAAAATGGATGTAAATTTATTATTTAGGATCGAGACATTTGAAATTTCGTGGGATCACCTTATGGTTTAATGTTATTTGGTTTTATTTAAGCATAAGAATACGGGATCTATGTATAAGGATCAAAATTCACCTATAAGTAGTGTATTACTGATCATGTTAGCGGTCATATCTCAAACAGATCCATCCGTGGCATAGGACTGTATCCATAAATTTAGGATTCAATCTATTGGTCAATATTTATCTTATTCCATAACTAAATAATCATTCCAACATCTTATGACTAGTATTCCTCACTTAACACTGTTTTTGAAGCACAAATTCACTGTAACTGCACTGTACTGAAAATATTTTTCTGATTAAAAGAATATTTGTTACAATGTTCTTAAACACAAATCGATGTCTGTGCTTCTTCGAAACATGTCAGACGTCTCCAAAGAGTTTCTGAAAACGGTGTCTTGATAGAGAATTTCCATTTTCAGTAAATTGTGATCGAAAGCAGAGAAAAGAGGACATTTTTTGCTTTTATTGTTGAAAAAATATTTATAAATAAGTGGGTATTGTCGACAAATGCATAACACATTCTTTTTGAGGCATTCTTTTCAAGCATGGTATGTTTTTTGAATAAAATATTCAGATCCAACTAAAATAAATAGTTTTAAAATACAAAAGTGATTTTTTTTGTATATAAAAAAATTAAAATCGCATGACTGGTAATGACACATAAATACTTAAAATATCTTCTCAAGATAAAAACTACTACTGGGAAAATTATTTTGTACCTTTAAAAGTTGACTTAAAAAAGATTATAGTTCCACAAAACATATAGTATTAAATCTCTCTTTCGAATTTCTCAAAGGTGACTTGAAACGCCTTTGAATCAACACACATGGGAAAACCTTTAAAGAAAATCTTATCTTTTCTAAGCTCTATTTCTAAGTCTTTTGAATTCGCTAATTTGAAATTACGAGAGATTTTGTATTGGCTATGGCATGTTATCAAAAGAAAAATTGTAGTAGTTGATTACGTAAGAATATTGAGTTTCTTTTAAGTTTAGAGTAAATTTTTTGAAAAAAAATCGTTAAGAATTCTTTTAATCGTTTTTAGTTATAAAGAAATATCCGCTTTTTTAAAATTGTGTTAGTATAAAGATTTGTTATCTTAAAAATCGTAAGCTACACCTACACATATATACTCTTTACGTTTGTAAGGAAATTTTATAATAAACCAAAAGTTAAAAATTATTTTAAAGCGTTTTAGTTTGCTCAATAGTTCAATTTGGTGTTCCCAATCCGGCCAACGAGAAAAAAGTCCATAAGGATATATCAATTTTCACAATTTTAAAGTGGGAACGTTGATATATAAGATGAGTAGAGTTGATCAGACAGACGAAAAACCTGTGTTTAGTTACCATGCCAGCTTGAGCTTCATGTTATCGATCTAGATAAAGTATTAAAAGATCAGTTAACATTTTACAATCTGAGATTGGGGTCTTTTGGAACTCGTTCCAATTAGGAACGGACGAAACAGAAACATTATACGTAACTACAATTCTCTTTATATTTAACTGTTTTTCCAGGCATTTATAGAAAAATTAAAAACAGAACCGTGTAAATCAAAACTTTATTTCTAAAACATAATTAGACTATTAGGAAGCAGTACCAAAACAGACTATATTTACTTAGCGATCTTTAAATTTCCTTGATTCTCAAGAAAACGCATCGGAAAAGGAAAGAATCAATAAGAGAAGTCCCGAAAGGTCCAGTCAAAGGTTGCCAGTCTAGGATAAGAACATAAAGAAATAATAATAAAAAAGCCGGAATTTTTATTTTTTCAACATTAGGCAATAGCGATCCATGTCTTAACCAACTTGGTCCACTTCTCTTCTGAGGCACTTGTTGAATCATTCATTTATGTCCACATTTCTTATACGTTTCTGTACTTGAGTGTTTCAATACAATAATGAAGCAAGTCATACCGAATTTGAGTTGTTTTGCCCTGATTCACCCTTTTATTCTTCATCTGGACAAACCCTACTCGGTGCTTTGTGTAGATAAAGGACGACTTACAAAGGCGGACGGAGGAAACATCAAACTTTAAGGTCTGATAGAGAAGAAAACTCTTTTTTCGGACATGTCAAACATAAAAGTTGTTACAAAAGTATCGTTCTACGTCGCTTTTTACTCTTTTACGGAAGGTACAGTTGAGAAGCGTTTCTTGCAACATACAAAGGAAAAGTTGGAGTTCCTTAAGTCAATTTTTCTTTCCATTTATTTATCAGCTAATAATTCAGCAGGAACAACCGTAAGTTACAAAAATGTACTTCAATAGTTTCATTTAGGATATGAAAGTGTTTTTTTCTATAGATAATCAACAAGTTTTGCGGGGCTTTAATTGGGTTTATTTACTTGGCTTATTGGTTTTTTTGATATTGTCTATACTTATTTTATCACTTGCTTAAAGCATTAGATAAAAAAAATATACCAAACCGAAAAATCAGTTAAAGTTTAATTTATTTTATAAAGTTCGATAAAGATTACCAAATCTATTACATTTAATTGACAAATGCGGGGCAACATTACAAAAGAGTATTGCGGCCTGAAATAAAAAAAAATCTGTGCACAACTTCTGTACAACTTCAAAAAATCTGCAGCAAATTTTTGTATGGATGTTTGATTTATAGACATTTAAAACATAAGTTAAATGCATTTTAATACCAAATAAACATTGAATCATGAGCGTTTCTATAAGCGAATCTAGCGATCTTCTATTTACATTGCAAATAAAATCATATGATCTCGAATTGAACTCCAGTTGACAATATAATATTTTTAAATGCAATTTCAGAAAAACAAACTTTGCTTCGCACACTATAGTATCATTTTTAAATAATTCATCATATTACATCTAAGTAAAGCTTGTCAAACTAATGTTAAACTTATTATAGCAGAACTCTAACTAGCTAAAATTTTCAAATCAACAATTTCAGAAAAATCGCAGCATTCATCTTTTTACAACAAAACCATTCAAACCTTTAAACAAACAGGCAACGGACTTCTCTCACAGAACCAGTCCTTTTCTATGCATACAATAACGAGTTGGGGTGGCAGAGTTGGCCACACAGAACACCTTCTCTTAAGAAACACCCCAAACAATTATTTCGGACAAAGAACACAGAAAACCAATGCAAAGATCGAAAAGAATGGGACTGGACAGCCCCTAAAGAACATAATGGTCGGGCAATCGCTTAGAAGACACAACTGGGAGGGGGAGAAAATGAGGATAGGATATTTCTGGTATTGTTGATAATACTAGTAATCTGTTAGTGTGTTTTTCTAAGTACATTTTAAAAATCTTTTTATAAGGAAGTTTTCTTTGGTCATAAATGAGTTTTAGGTTTAGTTGTACGCATATAAAAATTGGGAATTTTGGGGACGGTTAAATTTGTACTTTATGTTTGTTTAACAATAATTTAGAATTTATTCAATGCATTTTTAATTTTGAAAAAAAAGATAAAGATAGATAATTTTTTAATAACAAAAGTTATACATTTTGGAAATGATGTAATTTATAAATAAATGTATGTGTATTTTTAACCATAGAATAACTTTAAAAAAAATATTTAGTTAGTTCTTATACAACAATAAAGATAAATTTAGTAGGAAGTGATTCTAGAAGTATCCCTCCAAAAGTAATAACATTAATTTGTTAAACAATTCACTTAAAACAGCCAGTACATGATTGAAAACCGTAGACAAAACCTTAAGTGCAGTTTTTGCTTCCATCAGATGTAAAATATCTAAATGACTTAACATTGTCACTGTGATCAGCCGGCAGAGTAACAAGCGTTTTATAATAATAACGCATAAGAGAGGAAGATATTGAAATAACTTTTTATCAGCTTTTTTACAGCATAGGTTTACGTTCTTAAGAAAATAGAAGAAAGTAACGTATAGATGGATTCATTTTTTGAGATTCCTCGATGTAATCGGATTTGCTGTGGATCCCACTTACACTTGTTCATAGAAATATGATATTTTTTCTGTCTTAGGCATTCATGAGAACAGGGGGAAAACATACGCAGTTATCAGTTAAACATCACTAAAAGCAAAGACAGTGAGTGGGAAAAGTAAATTTACTCCACCCCCAAGAAAAAAAAAGGCAATTAAATGTTCTACTAGCGAAGCTGTAGACATTGTAAAAAATAAAAGAACAATGCTTTTTTCCGTTATAACGTGGCCCCTTTGTGTAAAAAAAACACTTTTTTTTCTATGCGGAAGAAAAATATTTTACCGGATTTTTTTTACTGTGTATTTGTGTACGATGTTTTCGAAAATGTTACAAGTTTTACTCTATCGCCGTGCGATTTTTTGTTATTGAAAATTAACGTTAAAACATTATACATTAAAAAATCTATTTAAAAAAACCTCTTCTTTGATTGAAAAACTTTTTTAGCTCTGAAGAGCTAAAAAGGTTTTTCCAACCAAATGAAAGTTTTCTATATAGATTTCTTCTTTTTCGGGAGTATTAAAAGTATGTTTACATAATGAATTATGTGTGTGTAAAAATACTTTTAATACTTCTGAAAATGATGGACAAGATTTTCGGTTTGAAGAAAAGGAAACAAACATGTAAAAATAAATGAATTAATTAAAAATCCCTATTTTTAATTTTGTCTCGATTTTAGGATTGTAATTGTTTTTTTTCGTACCTTGATTTTTACATAATGTTTTCTACTTTAATTTCCTCTCTATTTACTATACCAAGATTCTTTGCTTTGGTAAAACTTATTCAGCAAACTATAGATGTTCACGAATTATTTTATTTCCTCATGTCATTTTCAGTTTACCATATAATTTTTCATGTCTTTCAATTATATTATATTTCTGTTAATAAAATGTAATTTCAGTCATTAATATTTGTGAGTTACTTTTTTCAAAATAGTAAATTAGTATAATTGAGTTCTTCCTCACAGTCCCTAACGCAGCAAAATATATTTAAAAGAGCAAACATTTGATTTTACTTGAATAAACTAAAGAAACAAAAAAAAAAAGACATCCTAATTTAATAAAATTTTGTTTGAATAGGTAAACAGAATTAAAATGAAGAGTTTTATGCAGTCAATGGGTAAACACTGTACAAGTACCAGGAAATAAGAGTAAAATTTAATTAATTTATTTCTCTATCTATTTACTTGGACCTCTCATTTACCATTTGAAAGCAATAAATTAAAGTACATAATGAAATTATTAGCTTTAAAATCGAGGTTGGAAAGAAAATTTATTTTTCTTAAAATGTAAAAAAAAACGATCTATGACATTTTACTAGCGGAATATTATTTTAAAATGCTATCGAGAGTTAAAATTAGTTTTATTTCAAGAATTAAACTTAAAATAATAAACTTATTAAAATGGCTATATTTGTTTTATGGGTTGTATTTATAGTGTTAAAATAGGATTTAACCTTCCGATAATGCTTTAGTGTAAACTTTATACTCCTGAGAACTGGCATCCATTTCAATGGATATAAAAGTTATTTTCAACTAAAAAGCTGAAAGGGTTTTCTAAAAGAGGACATGAAAACTCTTTTCATTCTTTAATTGGTTAGAAGGAACAATTAATTAAAAAACTGAATAAGTTTGGACATTTAGTGCACAAAAAAGTGTATTTTTTATTGCTTAAGACCTCATTATCTATTAAGAGGGACTGTCAGTCCCATAGAGCTAATGCATTAGTTTTGGAATCACACTTTCCGCAAAAGTATTGCTTTGCCATGTTAGCCCTTTTTTCCCCAGGTATGGGAATCAACATAACATCGAAATGAAACAAATTTGAAACGAAAATGTTATCTAGTTATTTAATTCTATATTTTTGAAGTTTTAAAATGTCAAAAATATACAGCAGATGGCGACACTATTTTAAAACTTTATCAATTGATAATTAAATAACCTGATGATATTTTCTTTCCAATTTTGTTTTAAATTGATGTTATGATGATTCCCATACCTGGTGAAAATGGGATAACATGACAGAGCAATACTTCTGCAAAAGTTATGATTTCAAAACTAATGCATTAGCTCTATGAGACTGATAGTCCCTCTTAAGATTGATGTGACCATCATCCAATATTTATCGCTAATTTTTGTAGGATTTTGCTGGGGTTTTATGAAATCATTACAAAAAATTATTTTCTTAAAAATGTATTTTTCTGAAAAATAGAACGTATTTAAGTTATTTTAAACCAGTTAGTATTATATTGTTTTTATAGTTTAAAACAAATGACTAACAATCATTGTATAAAGTTTCATCGTAGCAGCTTTTAGTTTCATAACAATGCCGAAGTTTCCTCTTTAAATTTAACTTAATTTGGATTCAATGAAGAATTCTCTCGATAAAATAAACATAGGTAGAAACATTTATGTTGAAACATTATTACAAAATCCTTGTTGATAAACTCTTTCAAAACTATATCTCCCAATGATTGCAAACAATCCAACAAAGCAACACAATAGACATTACTACAGCTCATTACACTCCCTAAACATTACATGCGCCATTTTTCACCTACTACCTCTTTAGAACTTCATCGTGGTATTGTTTCTCTCGTTGATCATCATTTAACTCGCTCGTTCACGAGTTGGCGTGCAAAAATAGCAACCCCTCTTTTAATAACCCTTATTCCCAATTTCACAAAAGGGGCAACAACTTTTAGAAAAAGAACTACAACAACATTCAAGGGCTCTAAAGGGGTGTTTTATTAAATTCGCATTTCCCTGCTCCTGCGGGGTAATCATGCGTTCTGCGTTTTAGGGTCTTTTAAAATATAAGTTTCTCTTAGTTTTGTACCTTTTAACTACTTTCCTTTAAAGAAGAAGAAACCGTGTACTAATACAGTATATTGTTCTTGTACATAATACTTTTCATTTGGTTGACAGTATGAATGCAAAGATAAGTGATACTTAACATCTTCTCCCCCTAAAAAAATTCTACAGAAATATTCTTTATATAAACATATTTTTCAAACAAATGTAAAGATAATATTATGTATTGTAAGTAATTTTGAAAAAAAAATAATTAACGTTTAACATTTGCTGAGGGGCACGTTAGTTTAGGGTATTTTAAGTTTTAAGCCATAAAAATATTTTTTGTGCTATAAATGAACATACAATCTCTGTCAGTTTTTTTGTAATTAGTAGACCATTCTAAAAAAATTTTAATACAAAATATCTTATAAATTTTTCTTTAAAAATCTTCGAAATGTACCTTTCGAGCGAAGAGGTTAAATTCCAAATCTCAACTGCGTGAATCTGTATAAGGTAAAATATATAATCGCATAGAATCTCTTAACAATAAGCTATATTGCGTCAAGATACAACCTCAAACTTTTTTATTGCTGTCAAGTAACAAAGTCGGAACTAATTCATTGATTTTCACGCATTAAATTGGTAGTGTCGAGCCAAATATTGATTAAATTAGTCTTTAGTATGCCGCGTTATCAACTTTTCAGCTAACACGTTTCAATTTAAAAGTGTCTGCCAAAGAGCTCACATAAGTAGAAACTTAATAAGAAACAGGTGAAATTTAAACGTGTCTGCCAAACAACTCACAGAAGTAGAAACTTAATAAGAAACAGGTGAAATTTAAAAGTTTAACTTTTCTTTAATGTATTTTCCCGTGCAACTAGAGTAAAGAAGGAGATGAGACATTACCATTTCATTAAATTCCCAAACACTCCCCAGCAAGGAGGAAAGAAGACTCGTGTCGGGGCATTATGTAGGGGCGTGAACCCCAACAGACTGCTGCATCGTTAGAAATATGCAAATACCGTGACGTCATCAGGGTTGGTCCCCAGACGCGCATAACACCAAGTGCTTGAAAGAGTTCGAAATTCGAATCCTGGAGGATTCGACTGAAATTTATAGCTCCGCCACTGATGAGGACACACAGTTCTGGAATACATTTTTCAAAGGTTGGCCCCGGAAGACTTGTTGAGTAATGGAAACTAAAGCAAAGCAATTGCCATTAGGAGGGCTGCGTTTCAGGACGCATACATCAATGGTGCTGGAGAGGATTGTGAAGAAGTTCTTGGGTCTCCAATTACGCGGCGTGTGGTTCATTTTTGGTCTGTGAGACAAACGACCGGGTGATCTTGAGCGAACAATTATAAGGAGGGCTCTACGCGAAATTAAATTGTTCTTTGCTTCCCTCGAGGGTGGAAGACTTAACGGTTTTAACTTTAAATGTGCGACTGTTTTCGCGTTGTTGATTTGTGGAGTGGGATATGAATGTGCTAGAAAGAGACGACTAACAACTTAATGCCCAGAGATAATTGCCTTTTAAAGATCTATTAGTTTGTGATGTCTGATAGAAAGTATGTATCTATTGTAGAGTGTGTTGAATTAAATTATTACTATAATAGGGCAAAGTTAATACATACGTACACGCAACGACTATATTAGTGCAACTCCATAAATAATTATTAAATTTGTTTTCGAAATTTTTATATAACTTGTGTATATAGACAAGTTATATGAAAATTAATAATAAATTATTTTAATTTAAAATGAATGTCAAATACTAATAATTTGCAAAGTTTGAGGTTATTTGAGTGTAATTTTTTTGTTACGTATTACATGAAAATAATTTAGAGAGTAAAGAAAAGTAAGTTAAGCATTGAACACTTAAATGAAAAAGATAGATAATACATATATCAGTTGATAGAAAACACAATAAGCTTCTTTAAAAGTTGAGTCGTTACAACATATCCATAAAATAAATTTAACCCTTTCAGGCCCAGTGATGCCATTTCGCATCATCATGTTTCTGATCATAGTTAGAAAAAAATAGGGCTGACATCTATTGGGATTAATAAAAAATATTTTCTAATAGAACAAAGTTTGAAGAATCAAATGATGTGCTTTTTGATATCATAAATGGCTATAGACGATCGGAAAAAAAATTCTAAAATGATGATGCCAAATTGTCATTGGGACTGAAAGGGTTAAAAAAAACTTTATTCGCATATTCCTAACACAATATACACCAACCCAATATCTGTAATTACACAATAAACTCTTCACAATAAATTATTTTTTTTTATCTTTACGTGAATAGTTTCTTGAGATTTCTCCTAGTACAGATCTTTTGATAAGAACCCATAAGAGCTTATATAAGATCGTCTTGCCTACGGGGAGCTCCGTTTCTTCCTCGACTCTGAAAGTAAATGTCCCTTATGATTAAGACATATAATATAAGAAATACTACTCTAGACATCAGCAGAATGGTTTATTCATGATTCATTAAGCTACTACAAAAAATACAGATTATATCTTACTTCTGGCGAAAAATGCCTACTTGAGGTTGATTTTAGCATACGCTAGAGGTTATTGTTTAATGAGCTTTCGGTAGCAGTGATAGTAGAACTTAAAGAAAATGATTGTGTTTCCTGGAATTGGATTAAAAAATTCTTATGTTAGCATTGTATTTCCCTTTTATTTAAAAACTGTTGATAATTACAGGAAAGTAATTAAATATTTTGTGTAGCGACTTTTAGAGAAAATAGCATTTTAGTTCAAACGTAATAGCTTAACAACAAAAAGCTATGAAGAGTAAACTGAGTTAATTAAATTACATAATTATGTTATTAGAAACTATCTAGTCTTACGAAATAGTTCCAAGTAATTAACTAATATATTTTCTTTCAAATATAATGTCAAGTTTTGCTTTATTTAATAACCTACACAATTAAGAGTGGTCATTAAAGGAAGTGGAGCAAATCGGTTTTAAAAATGGAAAGGTGTTTTAAAACCTTGGTTTTCATTTGGTGTTTCTTTGGTAGAAAAACATTTTTGAATGCTTGTTATGGTAAATAAAATAAAAAAACAAATAATTATTTTATTTTGTGCCATACTGAAAATATTCGGTGTAACGTAACTTCATTTAATTGGTGAAAACATAGTTGCCTCCCAATTTGCGGAAATATAGTGATCTACAAATGTTTTGTTTTGTAAAAGAATTAATTATAAGATCTATTTAATCGCGTGATCAATTAATTCCCAAGTAACAGCATTAACTATATAATAAATTAAACATAAGTAATTTTATTATAAGGTTTCTTGTATACACTGTAAAAATTTGGTGTGAAGTTACTCCATTAAACGAGTGTCAGCAGCTTTTGCTTCCAGATTTACGAAGTAACGTTACACCTTAAAATCAGAGTAATCATTAAGTTACTCCTTAAATATGGAGGATAGTAGGCTACCACCTCTTTTATGAGTACCATTACACGAAATATTAACAGTGCAAACTCTAATAAGTTTATAAAAAACTATTAAATTATCCAAAAAAGTTTAATAATACAAGCCAATCAAACAACATTTCCCAAACAACTTTGCATATTTATGTGTAATTTTGGCAAATTAAGCAAACGTTTAGATAATTAAGGTCAGTTTCTATCCAAACGATCTCGTTAAAGTCAAATTTACGTCAACAGTATCTCTTCTCACTTTATAAGTATCCGAGAGGCAAACAGCTGATATTTTCTACTAAATCTGTCCAAAGCAATATTTACTCGCCATTTTTCAAACGGACCAAACGGTATCATTACGAGTGATAAATGCGTTTGAGACGGAATCTCAGTTCATTTTCTGAAGCTCTATAGCATCTTATAGTAAACTAGGAAGCTTGACACAGTTGTTATGGGGCCCGGATGGCCGAGTGGTTTGGACAATTAAGCTAGCAGTCTGTGCGCTGTAACGAGTGCGGATTCGATTCCCGCCTTCGCTTTGGGTGTACTTTCCTTTCTCTGTGACAGTAAAAATTCTTTCTGTGTCTGTCTTACTTGACGAAGGCTTATAAGCGGGTCTCTGATCAAGAACACAAGCCGGAATATATATGTACCCTACCCATACCCATACCCACAGTTGGTTAATAACAATTTCTTCCAAATGAATTATATACATTTTCCCCATATACTATAATGCAATCTATTTTGAATTAATAAACTTTACAGAAATATTATGAACAACAATAATACAATTTAATTCTACTAATACAATAACTAATCCTATATTTCTTACTCTTTTATTAATTACATTCTTTATTACATTATATATTTATTCTTATTCTATTATTAATTACGCACTAATTCTCTAATTCTAATATCTATTAGAATTAGAGAATTAGTAGTAAGTTAAAGTTTTAGGTAGTATTATTCAAATGAAATCACGTCTTTTGGAGCATCAAGTAAACTGTCAAAATTATTTTAGGGAACATAATTTTATTGGACTTTTTGCAGCTTTGAAAACTTTAAGTGTCGATATAACCGGGATAAATATTTATTGTTTTTATTGAAAATGGTTTATGAGGCATGCTTGAGTGAACCTTTAGTCAAATTAATGAAGTTAGTTTTGTTCTTTTTCAAGGACGCAAATAATATATTTTACATATATTTCAGTATGTCAGTCGTATTTCACAAGTACTTATGTACTTATTAGTTCATTAAAACATTATAACTCCAATGCGCTGCGATGAAGCACACGTATTATTATGCAAGTTTTATTTAGGTAAATAAATATACTACCTCTTAAAAATAATTAAATTTGGGCCTAGTTTAGCTGAATAGTTATATATAATTTATAGCATTGAGAAAGTAAACATTTTTATCTCCATATGCTGTTATAAATGCATTTTCAGCCATATTTATAAATTAAGTCCAGAAACGAGATTTCCAATCTTCTCAAACTTACGCGTCTAGTGGTTACGGATGGCAGTTACCATTGATAGATAACTTCTGAACAATTTTGGGACTTTCAACTTGACACGAGTATTTTGATTCATGTCCTCCATATGAATAGTTTCTACAATATAAACTCTGATTATAGTTATTTGGGATACAGAATTTGCTTTCGATGTTTGTTTCAAAGGATAAAATTAAGAAGTTAAATCGGAAGAAAAGGTTTTAGAAAAAAATAAAACAATGTAGAATATAAATTTGGTTTGAGAAAAAGAAGAAAAAAAATAATAGAGATGGAGTATTGTATTTCTGCAAAAACATCTGAGTCAAATGTAAAGTAAAAGCTAAAGTAATACAAATATAAATTTGATATATATATATAACATTTATATGTTAATGATTTACTAAAATGTATAGTTAAATTTTTTGTATATATTTTTTAAAATTAATTGCTTTATTGTTGTTTTATTATGACTACAAATGTTTACTTACATACAATTCATAGGCATTCAACGAGTTCAGATGAGCTTTATTAACAAAAAAATTAGCGTGATATAAGCATTTGAAATTGTGAATAAAAATACGGTTTAAAGACGTTTTTACAAACAAATTGAAGTCGAAAATGCCAAACATTTGCTTCAATCAGACCCGAATCGGTCATTTTTAAAGACATACAAATTCATAAAAAAAGGTATTTTCATGTCATAAACAAACTATTAGAATTAGAGAATTAGTAGTAAGTTAAAGTTTTAGGGTTACTCAAAACTAAAACATGTCTTAAGTCAAATAAACTGTCAAGTAAACTGTCAAAATTGTTTTAAGGAACATAATTTTATTGAACTTTTTGCAGCTTTGAAAACTTTAAATGTGATGTACGTTTGTATCCATATGATAGTTAAACAAAGTTAAAAAAAATCGCCATGACATTTAGAAAAGTATTTTTTTTATTACAAACTCTTTAAGAACCACGACATTATAAAAAAGAAATCCCTGAATCTATATATTCAAGCCCTTTCTTTACCTTACATAAATAACGTCACTTACTAAGTACATTCTCAGGACAACATTTCAAATTCTTCCACACGAGTAACAACTCAATAACGTCGAACCATTCATGAAATAAATTTCTAAATACACACAATAATGTAAAAGAGCTTTCAATGCTCTATCTCTTCAACGAAATTCTACGCAGAATCCCAAAATAAAAGCATTGCCTTGGAGCGTAATCAAGCCTTACAAGATTCCAGATACCGAGGAAAAAAAAGAGGTTTCTAAGGCAATTTTTCATAATATAAACTCTAATGCAAGAGAGATTTTGTGTTTTTAAAATGGCCTCGAAAAGAATACATTTTAAGTATGTGTTCAGAGGCTAATGCTTATCGCTATTTTTTGTGTTTGCGGTGAGTTTTTGTCTTCTTTAGTGGATAAAGTAATATTTTGTTTTGTCACCTGGTTTTTGGCTTGTAAATGAAGGATGACGCTGTACTTCGACAAATGATTATGAGTTTTTATTGGACCTAAAAAAATTTCGTTGTGACAAAGAAAATTTATTTATTGGTAAAGAGTATTTTTCGCCATTTATTTTGTACTGGTGATTTGTTGCGTTATCTCTTTTTTAAAAGTTTATTTATATTTTTTCCTTCTTAAATTTCTTTGTAGTAAAAATACATATAATTTATTATAAGTTTGTTTAAAATGTTTTGTACTTATATTATGTGTATATTAAATTGTTATTGAATATTCCGAAACGCTTTTTAAACATAGTTTGTGTTACAGGTAGCTTATGTTGTTAAGCTTAATCCAAAGACAACCTTTTGCTTTAAATGGTATGCAGATATTCAAGTTTTTTAAATATGTTTACATGAATTACTATTAGGATTTTTACTCTTATGTTAATTCACTTAGAAATTAAATTGCAGTTGTTCATTATTTTTCTGTTGCAAAAATGCTTTTCTTTGAAGCATACGAAACTATTATTCTGAAAAGCTGTATATTCACTGCAAAAAGTTCCGTTTAAAATAATAAAAATATTCTGTTTCATCACAGAAAATTTTTATTTCCGAAAACTACAGAAATGTACTTTGTATAAAAATACAACTCAATTGTGTCAAAAGACACATTTTCTCAGATAAAAAAGATTTTTACAGAAAAAAAATCTGTAACCACTGATACAGGTTCTATAGGTTGATAACATATTTGTTTTGTTTTTATTAGGAAAACTTATTATCAAAATTATAACGAGTCACGAAGTATATTCAAGTATACAAACTACATGCTTTTCCAGTAATTTGAGATAATAATCGCTTCTATCACATATCATATAACTAGTTTGTTTTGGTTATGGAACTCTTGCAGTGAGCACAAATAACCAATTCTAGCCCTCCAGGACCAAGTAATAACTTTGTCTTAGACGTTTTTTTTTTATTGGGATGGCATGCAAGTGGTCACAGGTTCAAAATGGAGTTAGAACTACAATGTGTACAAACCAATTTTAAAAAACTGTTTTTAAATGGGAAAACTCCTGTAATATACAGATTTATCGTATTTAGAGCCAAAGGAAATGTTTTTTTACGAAAATTTGCTGTATAATACAGTAAAATTGTGTTCGTATACAGAGGATTCCTGCACTGTACCTTTCTATTATTCCTTTACTTACCATGCCATACATATGCTATGAATGAAATATTTCTGTATTGCTTTGTTAAGGGAAAATATCTGTCAATTTTTTTTCCGTAGCACTATACGGATATTTTCTTCTTCCATCTGTATACGTACAAGAACTAGGGTAGAAATTTTCTGTAATATAACAGGATTTTTTTTTCCTAAAGGAGCTAAAGGAGCTGTCGGGTCTGGGACATAAACGCGACAGCCGAAATCCCGACAAGCCAAAATCCCGAAAGCCGAAATCCCGACAAGCCGAAATTCCGAATGGGTCAAAATCCCGAATGGGTTAAAATCCCGACTGGGTCGAAATCCCGAAAATAGATTTTTGTCCATTTCTAGTTTTTTTAAAAAAATATTAGAGATTATTTATTTAGTTATTTAGTTAGTTATTTAGTCAGTTAATTATTTATATTCAGCTAGTTATTTAGTCAGTTAGTAAACTGACCGACTAACTAGTTAGTCAGTAACTAACTGACTGACTAACTAACTGACTAACTAACAAAATAACTAACTAACTGACTAACTACCTGACTAACTGATTAATTAACTAACTGATTAACTAACTAACTGACTGAATAACTAACAAACTAACTGACTAACTAACTGACTAACTAACTGACTAAATAACTGACTAAATAAATAAATAATCTCTAATATATATTTTTTTAAATCGAGAAATAGACAAAAATCTATTTTCGGGATTTCGACCCATTCGGGATTTCGTCCGTGTCGGGATTATGGCCTTTCGGGATTTCGGCGTTCGGGATTCTGGCTTGTCGGGATTTCGGCTTTCGGGATTGTGTCCGGAACCCGGAGCTGTTATCAATAAGTAAGCCAACGAAATTAGTTAAAATATCTTAATAGTTAAGATAAAGTCTTAAGTATATAATGCCCTTATTATTATAATACAGTAGTAAAAAATGCAGCAATTAGTCTTTGTCCTGATGTCTCGATACTTCCTTTTAGACAAATTCAAAAATTTAAACAAAAATCCACATATCTTTAAAGTTTTAAAAACTTACATTTTAACAGCATACCAACCCTACAAATATTTCGACTAGTTGCACAATACCTCTTTTACTATTACAAATCAATAGTTATCATCCCATAGCACTATAGGAGGAAGAGTGATGCTTCTGAAATAACTCAATGGTAGATAAGTCACGTTTATGCTTAGGGTGCGATTTGGCTTAACTTCAAATTTAGAAAGCACTGTTTCCGGTTGTAAAGCTAAGAATAATAGTCAAACTATGATAAACAGTTTTTACCCGTTTATTTAAATATGTCAATTTTATAACAATCAAATACAAAAAAAATTATGTACCGAATTTTTTACAAGTAATGGTGAAGTTCAGAACTTTTACATAATTGTTCACTGATACTCAGGCTTATCCTGTTAATTATTCGATGAGTACTCAAATCAAACAGTTAGAATCATTTTTTAGGATAATGGTATTACTTAGCTTAACTTCCTTATTTTGTTCAAATTAAGACTATGCAGTTTGTATTTTGTTCGAAGAATTCATCTTCTTCTTGCTGACCGTCATAGAAATGCAAAATGTTGAATTGAAACTACATCTTTTCGAAGCGATATTTCAACATTGCTTCAAAATCTTTCCCAACTTGTCGCCTAATCTATCTTGCAATCCCCAAACCTTTTGAATCTTCCCCTTTGCAATCTGTCTATGTGGCATATTTCCTGTCCATAGTTATTTTTCGGATCTTCTACAACAAAGCATCACTTCAGGGCAACGACGAAAACGTGTGTCTGAAGGCAGGAATCAATCAAGAAGATTGTGGAACAAAGCACGAGAAAGACCATTGGTTACTTGTGTTATGTTCTATTATCTTCTGTTAGGTCTTGGGCACTCTTACTTGGTCAGGTAAAGTAATAGATATAATTGACAAAACTAAAGCAATTAAATTGTAAAGGGGAAAAAACGCAATATTTTTTTTGTCGGTTTCATCTAGCAGATTCATCTATATTTGGAGCACACACGTAGTTCTAGTGTGTGTTTCTGGTGTTGTCCTTTTAATTGGGAATTGAATTGTTTCACGTGACTTAAATTATTCTCGCTTTCATTCCTGGATTTCTTTGGTGGTTTTGGCGATTGGTGGTTTGACACGGTAAAATATGCCCCCTACATTGATTAGCAAACAAGATCTTATTTTCATTCATGTGGAACTGTTTCTATTCAAAACGTGAAACATACCCATTCCTCTTTTCAATGGGTGGAGGTGTGAGGGCAGTTGTCAGTTTCACAATAGTTTCAATCAGAACAACACCACTCTTTTATTAAAGTGACTTAAAATGTACACGCATTTTCGTCGGCTCAGGCAAAAGGGTTAGACAAGTTCGAAGCTGTTTAACTTTTATTTTAAATATATGACCTAACCTAGTTTTACAAAAGTTTTTAATAAAAACAAGTTTTCTTAAGCTGATTTTCGTTTTCATATCCTATTTGAATTTCGTTATTTCTCTAAAAGTGGCGCCAGAATATCACAGTTCCTACATATGTATAGTTCTATAAGCATACCGTAGGTGGTATATCTTTGGCCCTAAAGAAAAACTTAAGCCAAAAAACAAAATTCGTAGAAAATGTATTTGATAAATAATATTTTTTCAATGTGTATTCTTTATCTTTTTTTACATTGAAGTTCAAAATATAATTCTTTCTTTTGTCTATTCCTACTAACCTTAACAATTCGTTTAAATTTATTAATTTTTAATTTCAATTCAAGCCACAACTCTCAGTTAGAATTTGAAAGTTAACTAAAATTTTGTTTCGTAGAACTTTGAATATTTTGACATTTTAATGGCATCTTATATTTTCTGCATAAACAACTTCTGATATTATCTCATTCCATACTACCCTGGCTAGTTAGCACCATAAGAATTTTCATGAACTGTACACTTCGTTTAATCCTAGAAAGCGTTAATTTCAGTTAGAGCCATGAAACAGGGCCCAGCCCTAATCCTTTCTTTATCTACTCAACACACTCGGACGTTGATTTTACGGAATCAACGAGGCCATAGATGAAACTCCTTGAACCACGACTTCTAAGTGCGTATTTCTACAACTTGAAGTACTGCTAATACCATGGCCTAAGACCATTGCAACGGCTAAGTAGATAGTCTAAATCCTGCGAGCATGTTAAACGCTCTAAGAATCATACAGGAAAGTAATATAAATTTATAAATTAACCTCTTAACTTTTATGTAGCAAATTTTTATGCTTACTAATAATTAATGCTCCGGTATGGGTCATTTTTTATTCTATGAGGCATAATTTCTTATTGACTAAATTATAAGAAGAACGATCTTTTTATTATAGGTTTATGATAGCTCTAGCGTTTTAGTATTGTCAAAACTCAATAAAAAATAGTTTCAATCCATACTTATATTCGTCTTATTTATGAAAACTTTTAAATCACTAAAAATATCTGCAATTGCCATTTTTGAGTTGATGTTTAGTTAAGTGACGATGTCATTGTCAGTAAGCAATTATTTTTTAAACACAAAAATCCATAATTTGTTACATGTTCTAAATTTTTTGTAATTTAAATTACATTTAAAATGCCTGTAGCTTAAATTTAAGAGTTCAGATTAAAACGTTTGAAAAATTATAAAATCTAATTGCTTATTTTTATTAGTTTGCAATACATATGCAACCAAAATAAATTACTGGCGTCTTATTTCATTTTCAAAGCACAAATGCATTTAAATAAATTTTTATAACGTACTGATAAAGTTACTCTAAAGCCATAAAAGTAGACAAAATTTAATATTTACATATGTGGGAGTTAAAATAAAATTTGTTGCCTTTAATGCCCTTCGCGTGAATATTTAATTTAATCATATTACAGTTTAAAAATATAAATCCTCATGAAATAGGAGCACAAAATGCCTTTCAGAATACGCCTAGATTATTACTGAAAAATATTTATTAGTTGATATTTGTAAATGAGAATTTACATTTTACAAATTAATATTAATTGTTTTGAAATATATTTAAATTATTAAGAAATTTCTTCCGAGAAAATATAATTTAAAAATCTATCCTTTTTTTCAACTAAAACTGCTTCATGCAAGTTAGGTATCACTATTTGAATATATACAAAAACATAATCTTAACGAAGTAAAAGAGAAAACTTATGCAATTGTTATGTTAAAAACGTGAATGTCCGTTTCAAAAAATATTTTTGTCCTTTTTTTAATTTTATATAACTAGTTTAAATCAAATTTTATGTTGAATAACATTTTTTATTGAAACATGAAAATTATTTCCAGTAAAAAAACTAAAATATGCAAAGATTGAAAATTTTAGAAACATCCATTAAAATTATTACTTTTAAAAACTTTTGAATAAGTTTACAAAAACGTAGCAATTTCATATCAATGCACTTGGTATGAATGTCTGGTTCTGCTATGATATTGTTATCAACAGTGTTTCTTTTGGATCAAAAATATTACTTTCCCAGCGTAGAATTGCTATACTTTATATCACCATTTAAAGTATTACATTTTGCCTTATGTGTAAGGCAAAATATTCAACACTTTAATTGAAATATTTGCAATGGGTTTTAATTCAAAACTCACAAACAATATGCAAATTCACACCCACCGAAATTACCACCTAATTTTAGCAAAATTATTTTTTAAACTTTTTGCCAAGTTTGGAATGACAGCGTAGTAACGGAATTCGATAAATTACTAAGCAAAACTCCATGGTGAGTGTCCCAGTAGAACTATGATTATCCGAATCAATTAGGAAATATCCCCATTTGGAAAATAAAAAAATCTGGTAAACGCACTTTTTAAAAAATATTTTTTAATTTATTGCTGTATGTATGTTGAAAATGGACAGAAAATAATTTTTAAGAAAAAGAGCTTTTTATTGAATTAAAAGGCAACCCTTTTGAAAGTTTAGGAGTAAGGATAGATGAATTTGCAAAGAGCATTAGAATTCAGATAGTCGGAGTTTGGATAATCGGAGTCTTATTGCATTTCTTCTTTTGCTTATGGATTTCTGGTTTTATTAACATACAAATACTATCCGAACTGTGGTTTGAAGGTCCCTGCATTGTTTGTAGACACAAGTTATTCACTTATTTGATATAAAACAGCATCATAGAGGCGGAATATTTAAAATTTACTTAGTTTAGATATATTTGTTAAGTGTTTGCTTTTTACTAGTAGACATTATTACTCTCTAGTGAAAACAAAGAAAGTTAGTTTACTTAAACATCAACACGGTAATTAGTGCAACCGAACTCAAATTATCCGAATCAGTTGGTATCGATTCCCATTTAAAAAGCAAATATTCGGATGATCGAATTTATTCTGATTTTTTTTTAATGTTTTACTGTATGCATGCATGTTCAAAATAAGAGAGCAAAACTATTTTTTAAAGAAAAATGAATTTGAATTAAATAAATGGGCAACCCCTTTACATGTTAAGCTTGCGAATGGATTGCTGGCTGAAGAAAAATAGTATCCTTGAAGTTCTGCAGCAATTATAACTATTTATGCCTATTACATGTTACGAATATCCATGATTTAGTTGCAGCTTACAAAATGTATCTTACATCTTTGTCAAATCCGCGTTAATATTTGTTGCTTCATTTCCGTGCACTCTCTGAAACAACACCCAGATCATACTCAAAACCCTTTTCATATGGAATTATTCAGACCTTCCCATACAAAGCATAGTCGCGATTCTTTGAAAATCAAAATGAGTAGTCAGACTTATATTTATGCATAACATAAGTGCAATTTGCATAATGTAAGCACACGCGCTACTTTTAAGCCTCGAAAGATTTTTACAAAAAGGAAGAAGATACAGGATAATTTTATCCTAGATTGCATAAGGTAGTTTTTTTAATTTAATTATGGCTCAGTGAAATGTTTAATTGAAAATAGCGCTATTTGAATTTTATTGAGCTTAATTAAATTGTATAATTTTAATGAAATTAACTTAATGCTTCGTACATTGAATAACAAGGAAATTGCTTGATTAATTATTTCAGTTAACTTTTTTCGTTATTTAATTTAATAAATTGGATTTTTTAAATAGAAACTGAATTTGGTATTTAAGTGTTAAGTAAATATTATATTTTAAGATATATTAAATTCGCTTAAAATATTTGTAAACTTAAAAGTGTTGCCAAAAGCAAGGTTTTTATTACTTATCATTAGTTCATTTTCTATAACAAATTTTATTTGCCATTTTAATAAGAATACATTTGCCATTCATAAATAAATTCATAAAACTTTGATTTTATCTGAATAGAATTACATTAAATGTGAATTATTTTATGAATTTTACACAAAAACATTGCTAAAATATGTATTTAAAGTTATTAACACTATACATTAGCATCAATGATGATGTGTCCATGGATAAATATTATATGGGAAAAAGGTCTCAGAGACTGCTTCAGCGATCTGCAGACAGTGGTCCTCATAAAGGTCTTCGTAGGGCGAGTTGGTGATTTCCACTCTACATTATATATTCAATACTATACGATCACAATAAAGAAGTAAAACACATGAAATATTACGGGCTGGACAAGAGAAAAGATGTTTTGGATCCAGTTCCGAGTCGGGGCATGTTTCTGCAGCTGGAGTATTTCCTAGTTCCATCTTTTTGGATTTCCATCCCTTAGAAGTGGCCTGTCTTTAACCTAGTTAGGGTGGTCGCAGTTACCCTTTTGGTGTTTAATTCGCAGATTTGGTGTTTTATTTTAACACTTCTGCTGTTAAATTTTGCTTTGGTCACTGAGTTGATGTCATTAAGAGTGGTTTGGGGAAAAACGTCATTGTTGAGTTTTCTTTAGCATCAATATAATATACCAAAATGGGATGATACTCGAAAACACAGGGTATATTCTTAGCACTAATGTTTAAATAAGTACAATAAAACTATTTGCGACACGAATTTATTTTAAACATATTTTAATTCTCTACAAAACTTTCTTGTAATGTCATTTTTGATTGCAACCATGTTAACTGCTGAGGTAGACTTAGTATGTTGCATCACTCTTACAACAAATGCTAAGTATGCAAAAACAAACCAATGCAAAGTATTTTGAAAAAAAAAAATATTTAAATTTTACAAAAGCATATAAATTTCGGTTTTGAACGTTCCTGCATTTTTATGCAATCCTTTCTTCATCCTATTTATTTCTTACATTTCGGAAAAGTAAAATTTAAGAAAATATACCTAAAAGTTAATTTTTTTAGCGTAATTTAGATTAACCCCGTGTTTTCATTCTCTACGGACAATTTTTCAATCTGATAAAAATCAACATAGTGAACGTTGATCTAAAAATCTCTTCCTAGTTTACTGTTTTTGGGATAAGATATAAGGGTAAAAAATTGTTTTGAATTTTTTATCTTAATAGGGAAGAGCTAAATTTCTACGTTATAACCAAAACATGGGATTTTTATTCTCTTGGGATACATAAATAAAATATTTGTTTCTTGGATACGATTCTAGAAGAATGCTTAATTTGTCACTGTATTTTTCTATCAAGAAAAACTTTTTTTTATAAAATAATTTTTTAAAAACATTAGGAGACAAAATTCCTTAATATATTCAATGAGATCTAAAAAAAGTATAACGCTCTTTAATTCCGGAAAAATATCAAATTAAATAACTGAATATAAAAATACAAACTATTACTCTATTTATCAAACAGAAATTCGAAAAACATCGATAATATTGCTCTTTTTTCGTTTAAAAAATATTATCATTTGCTCATTGTTTATTTGGTTAGTTTTAGCTTCCAAACTACGTTTATAACGTAAAAAGTGGAAGGTATTATAATCGTTCAGTCCATCTGTCTGTCACCCACTTTCATAGCCCAAACAACAAATGCTACAGATAAGTGTGATACGTCAAAAAATTCAGTGCATCGAAATTAGAAGACATTGAAAATCTCAGAAAAAAATCGAATTCTTTGTTTGTATGTTGATATGAAATGTTTTGGTTTTATTTAAAATATAGGAATATTACATATTTATTATTTAAAATGTAAATTAGTTTTTGCAAACGAAAAGCAGAAATAATTATTGAATTTTCGAAATAAAATCAATGAAACTAGGCAAATTTAGAGTGTAAATGTTTATAATACATTTAATATTATGTTTGGCTACTTTTTACTGTTGAATATAAATGTTGTGTTAAAGCGGACTGAGTGACAGATTCGGTTACAAACCTACTTGTCTTTTATTAAGATATTTTTTTTGCTTCATCAAAGTAAATTTATAATAACTTAGAATTCCAGCTATAATTAAAAGTGCAATAGCATCAAGATTTGACGAACGAATTCCTAAATAAAATATATATGTTAATTTGACGTTTTTGTGTACAGTTCTTCTTTCACATCAAAAATAAATAAAACAATTGATAGAAAATTCAAGTATAGATGAAATCATTTTTTACATTTATTGATTTAAATAGGAATTTTTTTTAAAACATTCAAATACTGGCATTTTATGAATGAATTTCAATTATTAATTGCATTTAAAGAAATTATATTAACAATACTCATACAAATGTCGTCGGCATAAATTTATTATTGCACATTATTTATTCACACGCATTAAATTTGTAGTAGCGTATTATTGCCTTACATTGCCATATTATCATTGTTCAAATAATAAATTGAAAAGAAATATACAAATAAAACATAAGTTATTTATATTAGATATTTTTACGCCTTTATAATAATCATAATGTGTTTTAAATACACCCAGTAATTGGAATTTAAATATTCTAATATAAAATATATTTAATTAAATTTCATATATTTTTTTCTGACACAGCTTAAAGATTTTTATTGAAAAAAGTTTATTATATTTTTTAAAGATATTCTATTCAATTAAAAAATTGAATGGAAAACATACGAATAAATAAAAAGAAAACTTAGTGTTTCATTTCATTGGAGCGTGAAATTTTCTGGTTAATTGGAACAACACTTTTATAAAATTAATCCACTGGAAATAAAAATATTAAGATAACTTAAGAAGAGAAAAAGGAAAATTTAATTGCATAAAAATATTTAAATGATAATATAATTAACGTTCAAAGAGGACTGCAGTATAACGATTTATTTATTACGTTAAAAAATAAAAACACTAACTGGCAAAGCGTGAATGGGCTTGTTTCACGTGGGATCTGGCAACAGCTCTGCCGTCTTGTTTTCATTTTTCTCGAATTACTTTTGTTGATATTCGAAATTGAGTTTTCTAAGAATAAGTTATTTGAGTTGTTATTTTTTAAAATTACAACCTCTTGCTGTGCTGTTGGTTGTTTTAATCATTTATCAAGGAAAACTTGCATTGAAAAAGTTAGAATTTTTAAAAAAAATAACAACTAAAATATTCTTAGAAAACTCAATTTGGAATACCAAGGCAAAAGTTATTCGAGAAAAATGAAAACAAGACTTTGGAACTGTTGCCAGATCCCTCGTGAAACAAGCCCATTGTATTTTATAGTTTAATTGTATTTTTAAAATACAACTTTTTTCAAATGAAAAAATGTTTCTTTAAATTAAGGGAGCTTTCATTTAAAAATTGTAGAAATTTAACAATGCATTAGACAGATAGAAGGACTATATATGTACTACATTGCAAGATATAGTTATACTATATATTATAAAAGTAATTTGAATGTGTGGAGAATCTAGAATCCAATTACGTATTTAAAACTTTATTAGAGAGATAGAAGTAAATCCTATTAGTAAACTATATTAGTTAAGTAAATCCTACTAGTTAACTATATTAGATAAAGAAAGCTTTAGGAGGCTTGTAAATGTAACAATATCTAACTTTGAAATCTCCAACATGTACAGCTTCACGTCAAAGAAATTTTGCTGTACGTCAAAATATAGTGTTTACAATTCAAAAAAATATAACTAATGCCAAAAACAAAGCAAAAAAACTTTTGCATATAATGACCCAATAAATAACAGTTTATTCAGTTTATTGTAGGAGTGAAGTTCGTTGGGATACCATTTAAATCGATACAATAAAACCAGGTTTTAAAGAGTCTATTTGGTAATCAGTACTTACTATACTGTTAAATTATTCAGCATAACTTCAACCTTCGTTTTCATGTTGAGATAGGATTGAACTACCCGTTAGGATATATGTTATATTTTTCGAATATATTTTGTACTTCCGACCTAAACAGAAATTCAGAGTCGAACCAACGCAACGTGTCGAAGCATCACATATCTTCTCTTGTGCAATCTTATCCTGAAGGATTACTAAAAGGAGTTTCTCACTCAAACAAACGACGTTAAATCCAAGCTTTCAGTCTGCAGTTGGGATGGGGAATGTGTTATTCCTGAAGAACAAGTTTTGAGCATTTTTTACAGGAATGTTTGGTTTTATATAAACAATTTTATGTTTTTTTAAGTAAAAAAACTATAAACTTCATAAAAAAAAATTCATTACAATAATAAAGTTTTAATTTTTTTTATTCGTACAGAATAAATAATAGTAAGCCTAAATGAAGTTTTTAAGTGTAAACTTTAATACTTTCTGGAAGGAAAACATGTTGTGTTGAGTTTTTAACGAAAAGCTTTTTGAAAATTCAAGTTCAGTTTTCTAAAAATCTGTTTCTCTCATCGTAAATGGGAATGGCCACGTCTGTCTTTACGATATCAAACCGGTGTATCTATCTATATCATTTGAGGAATTTACCTATTCTCTTTTTGACACGGTTCTTCTAGCGTGTGATCTGCTCTTTAACCAACTTTATGCAATAATGCTATTTCTTCTTCTAAAAATGAAAATTACACTGCAACCTGCAACAATGCAATTTTTCCTTTTAAAAACGAAAACTGCGCTGCAACAAAAGCCTCTCGCAACAAACGCGTTGAGCTACAAATATAAGAAGAATACTGTGTTATGTCCCCAAACAACTGTAAAAATGCTATTAATCATTCTTTAAACGAAAACTATGCCGCAATAAAAACCTTCTGCAACAGAGCTACAGATATAAGAAGAATACTATGTTATGTCTCCAACCAGCTGTAACAATGCTATTTCTAATTCTAAAAATATAACCTACGCTGCAATAAAAACCTCCCGCAACATACGCATTGGGCTACAGATATAAGGAGAGTACTGTGTTATGTTCCCGTCCAACTGCAACCAATGCTATTTCTCCTTCTTAAAACAAAAACAAAGCTGCAACATGAACCTCCCACAACAAATGCGTGTTAATATATAAGAAGAATACTGCGTTTTGTCCCCAACCAACTGCAACAATGCTATTTCTTCTTTTTAAAATGAAAACTACGCTGCAACAAAAACCTCCCGCAACAAACGGCTACAGATATAAGAACAACGCTGCGTTCTGTCCCTTCCCATCCCCGCTCTCCAGTTGCAGGCAGCGGTGATTTGTTCCGTGTGATGAAGACGCTTCTGTTGCGACGACACAATGACGAAAAATGAGGTTGTCACTCGCTCGCCGTCTAATAGATGGCACACGCTCCAAGACAAAGACGAATGGCTTCCGCCGATCGCCTTTCCACACCGGACAGCAACCATGCCAGTCCCAAGTCAGGGAATGATAGACAATGGCCTTTTATTTGGTTTAGTTTAATTAACGCCGCACTAGATTTACTCGAATTCTTCGTCACTTGAGCAGGGTCCTAAATTGCGAGACGTTAATGGTTGTGTTAAAGTTCCCTGGATGCCAAAAATAGATATTTGGATGGTAAGTAGGTTGGTACATGTATTTTCCGGTTTGTGTGCTTGATTAGAGATCCGCTTATAAACCTTCGTCAAGTAAGACAAACAAAGGCAGAATTTTCACTGACACACAGAGATAAAGTACACCAAGGGAACCTAGGTCGAAGGTGGGAATCGAACCAGCACCCGGTACTGTTAGCGTAATGCGCTGCAATCAAACCCACTAGGCCCTATAGCACCCGGGCCCTATAGATAGCTGGGAATCATACAACCTTACCTAACACGAATTGTATTATATTTTAATTTGTTACCGCAGCCGTCGGCATAGATAGGTAGCTTGCCTGTCTCATTACAGACAAGTTTCTTCCCGGCTGAGTCAGAAGGTTTTCGGAATTAGAAAATAGTAGGCACGTATTTCATATGATTATGCGGCATGTAAAAGATTCCTTAAGTACCTAATTGCCACGGTACTTTCAGCAAAATTACAATCTCAGCATACTTTAGCATCCATACACAGAGAGTTCAGATTAATTATAATATTATCACCAAACTTAGTAGTGAAAACTTTCTAGATGGTGCCACAGAAAATTGGCCTCAGTTGCAAGGGTTATGCCGAGTCTTTAAAAGGTCTTAGCCCCCAAAAGCAGCCTCGTAGGGAAAAATATATATATACCGCATTTCGAGTTTTCTTACTTTTTTGTGACGTCTTACATTCTGGACTTTTTAAAATAGTTAAAAATGAACTAGGTATACTAAAATTCTCATATATATTTAATAAAATTTTTCATTGGATCTGGCTAGTCAAACGTTTAACTGAGACGATTTTCGCGACTGTTTTTTATAAGCTACAATAAACAGAAAAAAAAACAGCGAAAAAAATATACAAGTAAGATCATGTGTTTAGGGGTGTGTACGCAGTATTGGTGATGGGCCGCAGCGAATTTTTTTGTTGCTTCTTTTTATGAATTTATTAAAAACATAAAGAGATATGTGTTAATTGAAACTTTCCAATAAAAAAATTATTGAATCATAGTGTGAATATAGTGTTTTTATGCCTTTTACCTAAAATTATTTTAGTTAAAAGTTTAAAAAAAAAAACTTTTCAATTCAAGAAAACACAAAAATAGTCGTAGCTAAATTTAATAATAGTTCCTTTTCGACGAAAAAACTATGTTTATAGAATTATGTTTTATCTTACTAAAGTTACAAAACCATTAGATTGTAAAGCTTGTAACTAAACAAAGCTTTCACCGTAAAGAAATACCACAAAAGTTAGGTCCTAGAATCTTGAGTTGGTTTTGGCATATAAGCCTCCGGATATAGGACTATGTTATGGAAATAACTAAGTTTATTTTTTTATAGTTATTTTAGAATCTTCTTTAGTGTTTTGTTCTTTATGTTAAGAAAAATGCCGATATGCTAAATTTGGTCCCGATGGAGTGGAATGGCCTGAAAAGTGATACTGCGAGTGAAATTTCTTGTGAGCTGGGTTTGGTGTGTAAGGATTGATCTTTGGAATTTCGGGACCATAGATCATTGGGCTTGTATACCCGGTAATTTGTAATTGTGGAAAATGTTCGTAGAATATTTATTGCGTCCGAGAGAGAAAAACAAAAATATTGGAAGTTTCAAAAAAAATATTTGTTTTTAATTCTTTGGTTTTTTTTTATTATTATACCTAAATCAGTTTTTTCTTATTATACTAGTCATTCAGTAACATAGATAAAACAAAATTGCTTTTGATAAGGATTGTTTTTGATCAGGATCAAGTTTGATAGATTCGTCGTAAATATTTTTATGATTTCAAAAACACTAATAAAAAATGCTATGCATAATTACAAAAAAAATATGCAACCTTGCATAAAACACAAAAAAATAATTCGTAAGAAAATGAATTAAAACACTTTTTCAAAATCTATTTTATGTGTAGGTTGTTCAGGGAATAATAAAAATCTATGAAATCATGTTCTGTTTTTCTAATGCATTTTGTGAAGCAATAGTAATTACGTAAAATGTATATAAAAGTATTTTAGACATATTAAAGAAAACCCTCAGAATTTTATACATTGTATTCAAATTTTATAAATATCTAAAACTAATTGAAGCGCCACACTTCTTTGCCTATCAACCATCGTTGACCAATTTCCTAAAGCTTGAAAAGCATAACTTTTAACTATAAAAAATATGTTTTTCTTTTATAGTAATCAAATCTCTTACCCAAGCAACACGACTGTATGTTGTTTAAATAGGGTTTCGACGTTGAAAGTCAACATGTATAACATGGTTTGAACGTAGACTTATAACATTTATTAAAAGTTATCAAAGTTTCAAAAAGTTGTTTCAATGACTTTCTATGCCAGTAATCGAACCTGTCCGCCTCTAAACCAAGAAACCTTACCGTTTGACACAAGTGACACATTTAGGATGTGTTTAAAAGAATTCTTAATGTATATTTGAAGTAATTTCAAGAGTTAAGTAAAAAAGACCGCAAATTGAAGGTTTTACCGAAGTTTAAACTGCAAACTTTAGAAACAGGGCTGTTTTTGTGTGGGCAAAGCAGATAGATCAAACAGGAGGTAATAATGTGAAAAAATATCATTAAAGTATAAATTAATAAAAAATATTTTTGGATAAAATAATCAAAAATACCACTAAAATCTTATAGCTCTAGTGTGTCATAACAAGAATATTAACATGGTATATGATATGAGGTGTTTCCCTCGTGAACTAAAAATAAAAACCTTAAAAAAACTTTTTTAAATCTTATTCTTGCAGATCTAGTTAGTCGCCTTTTCACCAAAATCCAGGCATACAAGTCAGGTGTTGGTCCCATCCCATGCAAAAATCAATTATAAAATCAGATAAAAAAAAATAAAGCTTTTCACTCTTACCATGGTACAAATTTAAGAGCAATAGTTCTTGGGTTTCAAAATCCCCAATTACAGCATCCTCATAGGAAAGTGCATGATAATTACATTTCTAAAATTTACAAACCTAAAAAAAAACATCAAAATGTATTTTTCTCTTGTTGAACACTTGCAATTTATTTCTAAGAACTAGTGTAAAATAGCTTGATATTTTTTTAAATTCAGGTACCTTTTTATTTTACGAATGATGTCAGAGATACGGGATTAAAATAGTAAATATCTTATGAAGATAAATAGGAATTCCCTTCAAAAAGCTCTGATAGAAATTATTTTAATTTCTTTAATAATAAATACTTCAGTGTTGGTTTTTAACGACTAATATTTTAAACTATTTTGTTAAAACTTAATTTTTATTTTTAACGATAATGTTTCCGTGTCGAAATATACATTACGTGAGGCTTACACATTTAATATAAAAGAATTTTGCACAATATTTATCTAAGCTGATGCTTTATGTTATACTCTTTCTTGATAAAAGAAAATATAAAAAGTACAAATAGACAATAAATAAATCGTTCATCATATAGTTGACGAAATTTAAAAATCATACATCTTTTATTAGTTTTTAAAAAGTGCAATCAATTTTAAATTAACTTCAATAAGGTTTTTGGCGTTCTCTATTATTAAAATACGCTATTAACTAGCTCGCCAGAGTAAACGTTATTATAAATAAAGAAAAAAGCACTGTGTTTAGTTTGTTTAATCACTATTAAAATTTGTTTATATGCATTTTAAATCCTGTTTGTCGGAATTTATTTTTTTTACGTGAATAATTTGTTTTATCACTCATAACGAATACATTTGATGAAAATGAAAATTAAGGACGATAATAGGTTTTTATACAAAATTCCACGAGAAAGTACATAAAATGTTTCTGATACATTGGTTTCTATCACAAAAGAAATATTTAGATGGGTATAGTAATTTGTTTTTAGTTCCCCTCTCCATTAAAACATAATTAAGTAAAAAGAATCTTCCATTATTAAATTTATTTAACCCGAAATATTTTATTTTCTAATTAAATTTATATTTATTATATTATCTGATAAAGTTGATTACTTACCTTAGTATTTAATTAGTTACCATAAATGTAACACCAAAATGGTAAATTTGTAACATCGAACGTAGAACCCAATTAGTTTTTGACGCTACAATAAACATGGTCTAGAGATTAGTTAAAACCATTAATGCAGACAAAAGTAGTATCATTATCAGTGTTTAACCAGCGGACATTGTCACCCAGATACATAGGAATCGCAAAGGATTGCACGACACAGAAATCCTCTTAATCTTTCTTTCAGATGCTTAAGCACGTTTCAAAAGTTTTGCCAAAGTCAAGGCGAACAAACGGCTTTCAAATGGTCCGGCATCAGCGGACATTGAATACGAGAGATATAAGGATGATAGGGGTGTTATTTTCATATAACAGTTGTATGACAAAGCTATTCATAGCAGTTTAGTTAAACTAAAAATAAAATTTCTAAAAATTCTTCTAAGGTGCCGTCCGGATGTACATGCAGATGGACAAGAGTATGAAAGATAGGTCTCTGTGGTCATACCTTTCTAACAAAAAAAAGAGAATTTTTAAGATATGACATATAGAACCGATTTTAGAATGGGGTACGCACAGACAGGTGGTATGTCCGTCTGTCAGCATGTTAATAACTTCTTTCCCGATTTTTTTATTCTTTCTAATTTTTCCAAAAATTAAAAGTAGGCTAAAAATTAAACCAGTTAAAGGGTGTAGTTGAACAAATCACATTCTGCAGTGTATGACTAAGATGTAGAAGAGTCCGATTCGTACATTTGTGACTTTTGTTAATGGTAAATGTAATCGGATTAAGTCGCCAATGTAGGGGCCGCACCCTATATCTTAGTCATACTTTAGAAAATTTTGAGCATACAACACATTTTTAAACAATGTTTATACTTTGTTTACAATTGGGAATGTTTCAAGTTGATTTTTCTAACCTTTTATAGAGTGTTGAAACATACATTTTAAAAATTTTTTATTTTGCCTGTGCAGAAGTATAATGTTCATTTGAAGTGACCACTTTTCAGAATTTGCTACATTTCTTCTTCCCTTTTATTATGAAGCGAAGCATTTGTTGATCCCAGAAACCCTAGGCTTTTCTTGAAAAACAATATTGGTGCAATGATGTATCTGATTTGCATAATCTAAAATCGCTTACTTGAACAATCAATTAGGTGTTGAAGTAAACAAAATCAGTGGTGATGTTATATTTCACTAAAAAATTTTGCAGAAAAGTTTCCACCAAAAGTGATGATGTTTCGACAAATCAATGAATTATTTTTGTTTTCTTTTACCACTGGCCACCATTTTTGTTGAAAAATTACACCAATATTCTTTATATGAATCAATAAATTACAAAAACATATTAAAATAACAAGAATGTTCTTTTCTTTCGTATCCTTATAAGCAAGACTGTCCACAAATGTCCCCAATAGGACGTCGAGCTTCGTTTCTGCATTATTTGAGAGAGAGCTTCTATTGTTTCGCTGTGTAGTAAGTTAGGGTCTTGTCGTCAACTTCTGGAAGTGGGCATTAATTTGAAGTTCTAGCTCTGTATATTTGGGAGACTTGTAGCTTTAATATGAATATAGTGGTAGATGGTAGGCGAATGGAGAAACTCTGATAAGTTTTGAAAACTCAGGAAGAAATATGGTTTAAAAAAATTTCTAAATTAGCACAAAGATGGTTTTAGAAATGCACATAGAAAAATCATAAGAGATATTATATCCTTTTTGAGAGATTGAGACTAGCTAAAAAATAGAAGAACACTATAACTTTGCTAATTTCTAGAACCTATACTGTATGTTTTTTAAAGTAATTTAAATAGAGATTGGTTGATGACAGTAATTAAATTTATCGATTAGAAGTTTATTTAAAAGTTTTATTGTTTAATTTTGAGTACTATAATCAGACAGGAATCATATAAAACATTAATGGTATGGTAACCGCCATAGGTACAAACTTTTATTATGACCTATATCACACCCTCTAGCAACCGATTGCATTCCAAAGCAACGAAATACAATTTTTAAAAAATTATTTCAATAATAAAATAATGCGCAAGTACGTTTATCACAAAACAGTATCTACACATATCTTCCAATCTATAAACAAATCAAAACGTGTATTACATAAATTGGCATCAATTTCTAGATTAAACTCTAATAAAAAAAAAGTAAATTTTACGCCTCCTTTCAAGATTTTTCATTACTCAATCAAAGTGGTGACACACAAAAAGTGAAGAAAGATGTATCGATTCTGGAATTGTGAAAGGCTTTTCCAGAAAGTTATTTTTCCTCTCAAAAGAAACGTGCGGGCAAGAGAGATATATATATACTTCTAAAAGCAGCAAGTAGGTCTATGACATGGTTTGACAAAAAGATAACTATGATACGTACTATAATAAATTTGTGTTGACATGGGTTTTAAAAAAGAGCTATAAGTATAGGACTAACGTGGTAGTTAAATTTAATTCTTGTTAACTCATGGTTATTTCAAGAGATAGTTATCTAAGTTTACCTATTTATAGTGTGATAAATTGTGTTGAAATTAATATAAAACTCTATATTCCTGAGTAGAACCATGGATTGAGGTACTGCTTACTCAACTGATAAAGCCGGAGACGATCTCCGTGACGTCAAGCTAGCTGCCCTGTTCGGAGAGTCGGCTCTTTGAAGACGAAAAAACATAAACCTGGTCGTGTACGACCCTTTGTACTTTTCGGACTCCGAACAGATTTAGAGAGATCAAGTTTCTTCGGAAGAGCCGACACTCTGAACAGTACGGATAGCGTGACGTCACGGTAAGTTTCTCTGGCCTTACAAGGTAAGCGGCCAAAGGCATCAGGTTACAGAGGTTGACCTTGCCAGTGATACTTGTCCTCAGTTATCCTAAAAACTACCATTGTTGGATGCTGTTAAAGTTCTGCTATCAGAAGCAGTAGAAAGAGAGACCATATACCAATACAGAAACTGATTTTAGCTGAAAAACCAGTTACAATCATTCCAAACGAGCACAGATCGATGCATATAGATGGAATTGAAGTACACTTTTCTAGCACTTATTTCCGAAGAAAGGTTTAATGATAGATACTTTTTGAACCCCCCCCCCCCCCCTCCTCCAAAGAGGAAGTATAAATTCATGTTCCTTTCCCCACCAAAAAGTGAGAAGCCAAGGTAAGAGAAAACCATAATAATAATAAAATAAAATCCGGGGATTTTCGGGAGCGGAAATTCAAGTTTTGGGAAGGTGAGCAAAAATTCCCCATGGTTTATTTTAAGACCTTTAATGCAAAAATTGTGGTGAGGCTTTCGGTACTGAAATAGAATGTGCCTCTTTTAGGGTTTTTTAAAATGCTTTTCTAGTTTTGATTTCTGTTTTAATACTTTATGTAAATTTAGAAATGAAATTCGTTTGGAATTTTTTTTACAACTTTTTAGAGCCAGCGTATGCCTGCAGATAAAAATCTTACAAATCGATGTAAAATATTATACGCGGATATTTATCAATGACTTCTCACTATTGATGAATTATATTACATTAAATTTTGTTTTAATGCAACGGGGTTTTTGTAAGGACATTTAGGGAGAATGGTTAGAACAGTTAAATTGTTGATTTATTAGAGGTATACCTATGAAATGACCTTGAAGGAAGACACGGCACTGCACCTGAGTTAATAAAAGTGTGGAATCGCCGTACTAGTACTTTTTCAGACTACGCTTAACCTTTCACCAGGCAGGTGTCATTAATTACTGCTGTGTTTTTTTTATCATAGTGATTCTGGGATTTGGAGATGTCGCGTATCGTGCCAACAAAGGTTCGTTTGCGGGAAATTTTAATCCATTGCTTTATCTTGAAAAAACTGCTGCTGAAACTTTTCGAATACTTCAGAAAGCTTATGGAGACAATGGTAGATATGAATCAAATTGTAATCGATGGTTTGGTCGATTTAAAAAGGTGATTTTGATGTGGCAGACAAAGATAAGAGAAAACCACCAAAAACATTTAAAGATGAAGAATTGCAAATAATTTTGGATGAAAACCCAACAATGACTCAAGTACAGATTTCAGAAATATTGAATGTAACTCAGAAATGTATTAGCGAACTTTTGCATGCCTTTGGGAAAAATTTGCAAAGAAAGAAAATGGGTACCACGTGCTTTAACAGAAAGACAGACGGAAACCGAAGAGTCACTTGCGAACAACTTTTGAATCGACATCAAAGAAAGTGTATTTTGCATCGAATTGTCACAGGTGACAAAAAATGGATATATTTGGACAATCCTGTACGAAATTGGGTTGATCCAGGCCAACCCTCCACATCGACTCCAAAGAGAAATCGCTTTGTAAAGAAGACAATACTCTGATCTACTCTCTCTTTATTATGAGCTGCTTTAACTGATTAAATAATTACTTCTGAACGATATCAACAGCAATTAACAGATTTAAATCGGTAACTAATCAACAAACGGCTAGAATGCTAGAATGGGCTCGCAGACATAAAATGTTTATTTTGCTCCATGAGAAAACGCTGCCTCCACACCACAAGTAATGTGAACGACACCTTAAAAAACCTGAAATGGGATGTTCTATTGCACCCGCTCTATTCTCCAAATATTGCTCTTTCAGACTATCCCTTGTTCATATCCATGGCACATGGTCTGGCTGAGCAGCACTTCGCTACTTTTGATGAAGTAGAAAAATGGGTATCTTCCTTTTCTGCCTCCAAAGACGTTAAGTTCTATCACGAAGGAATCCATAATTTACCAAAAAGATTGGTAAAAGTTACTGATTTTGATGGTGCATACTTCGATTGATTACCCTCAACCTTGATGTCAAAATTATCAGTGAAGTTTTTTCAAAAAAGTTCATTTCATAGGTATAACCCTAATAATATGCATAAGTTTCATTTAAATGTTATATTATTCTTTATTAATACAATGCGTAACACAGACAACTTTAAGTAATGTGTGCTTATTTTTGAAAAAAAAAAATAAGGCCAAAACAAAAAGGATTTTAATTCGTTTTATTTACTTTACCAAATTTGTATTTAAATATAACAAAAATAAATTCTTAAAAAATCTCTGTGTCAATATAAATCTGTGCAAAACACAAATAAAAATTGGAAGCTAAATATTTGCATTAAATTTATTTAGTACCGCATTTAAAAAATAAAATATGTTTCAATCTAATCTAATCGTTTTCACAAGAATTCAGGAAGAAAAAGATAATAGTAAAATAATAGCAATTTTATCAACAATAAGAACGACATCTCCGAATAAAACATGCTATAAGAGAGGAAGCGAGAAAAAACATGAAATCTCATTTAAACTACTATTACCGTTATGCATCCACTGGGAAAAAAGTAAATCTAAAGATCACGGTTAAGGCGTACAGATAGATATCTTATTTAAATAGTGGTCTAAAACAAAATCATAAGAAATAAGTTAATTATAGTTTCGGGTTTATAGGTAAGGAATAATTTTGAAATAAATGTTCAAAAATACCAATATTAATAATAACATACATAAAAAGAGATTAAGTGTATAACATTATGCAATGCATTAACCTTAGAATTTTAAAGTACTCGGTAATATTACTGCCATTTTAATGCTTTTGTATAGTTAAAAGACATGATACAAAATAGCTGCAAACGGGTTTTCACCAGAAAAGGATTAGCCAATTTGTGCTACGGATGAAATATTAGCTCAACTTGTTGCTTGTCAAACAGTTCAAATCGTAGTTTATATTTAAAGAAAATTATATTAGTTTTATAGTAAAGTGAAGTGTCTTTAAGTTGCTTTTGATAACAATTCGAAACATCAACAAAAACTTACTTATAGAATTATTTAGTATTAAAATCTTTTATGCACTATATTATACTTCATAAAATATTTACATTATGTCTAGCAGAACTCTAGACTGCTTTAGTATTATCCAAAAACTAAATAAAAAAGCCTTTTTATATAACTAGCTTCATAGAACTGAAAATACTTTATGCACTGTGTCTTGAAATATAAATTACACCGATTTTGGTTAGACCACTTTTAAGATAATCTTATAAACTGTTATATAACATAGATGTCATGTGAAAGGCGCTTAAAGCATCTCATAAAAATATCGATTTAAAGGCTGTCTACAGTGTTTGGTATCTTTTTTTCTTCACCCCCATTTTGCTAACTTACATTTGAATCACTCCCATGAGACAGCGCATAACTCATTTATATGTGGAGCGAATATCTTACTTTAAAAACGCTGCTTTGGTAATGTGAACCAAAGAAAAGGTTGGCAGTGTTATCCGAAGTGTTTCGGGGAGCAATGTGGGTAAAATGAATAAATTTCAAGCAAAGAAGTTTATGCGTTTAAAATAAAGCCGTTCAAAATGTTGACATATTTTTTTTTATTTTGTAGTATGTCAGCCTAAATTTTAAGTCAGTTATGTTTGGGGTTATTGTAATATTTACTATAAATTGAATCGCACAGTTAGATAGTTTATTGTTATTGACGAATCAAACTATAAGATTTAGTTCAACAAAAATATATAACAGTAGTTATACTATGTTTAACAATAGCAAAAGTTAAATAATGGCCAATAATCGGAAAAGACATTCCTCACAATTTAAGTTACGTGACATTTTGTATGTGAAGTTACGCATGTATGCAGTTCTTGTATTGTGAAAAAGTTTTTTGTAAAATATACAAAGTACACAGGTATACATAGGTATTAAAACTGAATGGTTCTTGCTCAAATTATTTAAAAGCTTTTTCTTAGGAGAGGAAATTGAACTTACTATAACATCTTCAAATTCTCCAAAGAAGTTAACTGAAGTTTTTCCTTTAATAGATTACCATATATTCAAGGAGCATTGAATAACTTCCTCAACTTAACACTAAACATAGAACATTACAGATTGCTTAAACTTTTCAAAGATAAATCTTTAAGACAAGCCCAACAGTCCACATTCCTGCAACGACCAATAAGACAATAAAACCTCCTAAATCCCATTCACACCACAAAATGGAGGTTTTTCTCTTTAGGCCCTTGTTACAAGATGTCCTTCTCTGGAATAGTTCCATCGGCTGACAAGTTCGAATGGGCCAAGTCACCTCTTGGGTCCCTTGATTAACCCTCTTTCCCGAAAATATCCTGGGATCGTCTGCAATCTCACCTAAATCGCTGTCCCCTGGGCTATTTTTCGGCCGAAAATCCTCCCTCAAGACGTTGTATATGTATATGGTGGAGATTGCAATCAATATACTGCTTCAAGAGAAAAATTTGTCAATTACCTTTCTTGGGGAAGATCGGGTAAGGCCTTGTTTGCAGGTTTGGTTTGAAAATATATTAGCTAAAACTTTTTGGAAAAGTGTTTTGTGTATATAAAGACACTTTTGGCATGCTCATGCTCTTATACATAAACAAACGTGGATAGTTTGTTATTCAGAGAATAGAACGGTAAATAAAAAAAAATCGTAGTTTTCTATCTTCATAATCTTGTAAAAATGTGAACAGCCTTCTTATTCTAAGATTTCCTCTACTGTTTTTAAGCAATGTTAGGAAATGCTGCATACCATCTACATGATAAGAAAATTTTGCTAGAAAACAGAATATTTCTGTCATTTTCCTACGAAAATTTTGTTTTTCTATATTTACTAAATTTACTGTAAAATTACATTTCAAATTTTCAAAAGACACATTTTGTCATTAAACAGATAAATAATATATAACTGCAAATACAGATGGAATGGATTGTTTAAAACAGATTATATCTGTTTTGTGTAAAAAAGAACGTTTGAAATCTACCAACTGCATCCGAGGTCTCGGTAGTGTAGTGGTCAGAAAGCGTTGCTCCTATGCCGGCTCCAAGGGTTCGTATACGGGTTGTAGATGCACATTTTTATATGTAACGTACACAGCTTTTCAGAAAATATTTGTTATGTACTAAAATTTTCTGTATTAATTTGTTACAGTAAAAATTTTCACCATATTGTTCCATGGCCTTTTTACTATTTTCTGGCAACTTTGGTACCAGAAATGTTCTGTAATGTAACATAATTTTTTACAGTATATTAACTACCTCAGCCAACTTGTCACCATATCGGAAGACTGCGAAAGAAAGTTTTTGTACAGGCTGTTCATTTGCACTACTTTAGTTCTATACTATAATTTGCATTTTTTTAAAAATCTAAACACTCAGTTATAGTGCCACTCGGTTCCTAACTCAATGCGATTTAGAATGATGCCTAAGATGGATGTTTAACGCTATTTAGGATCGGCTTTAAGCAATAAGTTCAGTACCTTAGCTGTTTTAAATAATAAAAAAGGCCAATAATCAATAAAAAAGCAGTTGCCAAGTCAAATATGCATAAAATTAGTTTAATTTCAGTTAAATCTCTGTCAAACCAATTCAATGTATTGTGTTCCTGACAAAAAAGTTTCCAAAGAAAGTTTGGGAGGGATTGAATTTTTTTCCTTGTTTTTTATGTGAAAAATGTCTGCCGTAGTAATTCCGTGGTGGGATGTAGGGTTGGATTAAAGGGCTTAAGGATATATTTTGAGAGTGTATGTTTAACCTTCGAACGATTAATATATTGGTTTGAAGAATATAGGAGATTTACTAACCATAGGGCCACAGTGTACATAGGTTCCCTTCCCATAAATTTAAAAATATTTGGTTCTAAGCGTTGTTACTTATACGAATAAATGCTAACTTTCTCTCTTTATTTGCTTATTTTTAAACCACTTTTAATTATTGGATGAGTAATGTAGGAAATTAAATGTGAAGAAATTTTTTTGGTAGGCATACTAAGGTATAAGTAGTAATACTTTTCAACCTCTATCTTTTTTATTAAAAAAAACTCTAAGCTCAATATTTTTTATTGAACACTACTAAAAACATAGCTTGTAAGCTAATGTATGAAATCATGTACGAATTAAATTTCATTTGCATGCTATTTTTTGAAGAAAATATATTTTGTATAAAATTGTTATGTCTTGTACCTGAGCCATGAATCTGCCGTGTGCCTAGGACCATATATATGCATCCAAACAAACACCTTGCATCGGTAAGAGGCTGCCAAGATTTTTTTTAAAGTAAAATCATGGCTTACTTGATTATGTACGAATAATTCTTCTAACGATCTTAAAATTAGATAATACACACATTAAAATCAAGAAGGCATATTTCTTCTTTGTTGTTCTTTTATAAAATTATAAATTATATAGTTGATTGTCCTGAAATTTTGTGTTTGATTAATTTTTCTGTAAAAAGTCATGTCTTGCGTAATAATGATTTATTTGTTGTACCAATCTGTAAAAATAATTATTTAAGTAATCATCCACTTTATAGATTTTATCGTAAAAATTTAATCTTTTTAGTAATGAACTTGACTTATTTTCAACTTTTAAGGATTTTAAAACGATTGCCTACGGATTTTATGCAATTGAATATCTGTCCTTTTCCCCACTACTGTAATTGGGTTGTAACCTGTTGTGTGTGTTTTTCTAAATTAACAAATAAATAATAACTAACAGTTTCAAACAAGAAAAATCTATAAAATCTTAATCTTTATTTGAAAATTTTTACAACCTAACTCTGGTTTTGCAACTCTACGGGGAATGGTATCAGTTTTCAGAGGATGACATTAGTAAATCTACATAAGTACGAAGTTTATTTTTCATATAAAAAAATACTCTTTAAAAATATCTATATTTTGATGTTGCAGTAATAATAAATGTAAAAAAAGTACTTCAAAATAGTAGTTAATTATGTTTATTCCGAAACAGCTATATCTAAAAAGGTATTTACATAAATAAAGCTAAAAAAAATTTAAATAAAATTCTTTAAAATTGTATTTTTTTGCTGATTTAGAGTGAAAATAAATGCAATTCTTAAGACACTAAGTCTCCTAAATGTTGATTAGGAATACTATTTAAAATAGTCTTGTAATTCGTTAATACTCCTCTACTTAAGAGTCAAAAAAATTATCCTGATTGATGAAAACTATATTATTTATATTTCTTGTTTACTAATCGCAGAGTTAAAATTAAGTTTTAGATAAATGCCTCAGGTACACAAGCTTTCGGACATAGGTACAGTGTTGATATTGTACCTAAGCGCTCAAATTTTTAAAAAATTTAAAGATCTTGTATTTTTTTTGCTAGATTAATTATTTTAAGTTTATAAAATAGTTTCAACAGGAAAGAGAGAGTTGTTCTAATAATACCTACCTATAAATTACAAACTTTAAATAATCTCATGGTAGATTTAGAAGCATCTCATAAAATCTAACTCTAGGTACACACATATCCCCAACTTTGTCAAGGAAGTTTGGTGGACCTGATTAAGGTTTGGATCTATCATAATAGCGTTTAATAACACTAGAGATATATTTTTACGGCTGAAATTAAGAAAGATTCAGATAATTTATTTTTTGAAATATTCTTATGTAATATTGTTTTCAGTAGAATTTTATCCATTAAATTAAAAAAAACATTATGGAAATGAAAGTCCTCTTTCATTAAAAATATTTTAACTTTCATTTGATGAAAAGTAAAACGAAGGCTAATTATGCATGTAATCAAGAGAAAAAATACCAAAATTTAAGATAAATAATGTTTACATAAAGTAGACTATACTTATTATAAACTTGTAGCGCGTGAATATTTATCGTTCCTATTTTAGAAAATACCTTTAAATGATTTTATAAATGCAGGTTACTGCAAAAAAAATGAGTTCATCTGAAATAATATTAGGAGAAACTCTCTCTCCTCCCTACCCAATTTTTTTCTCAAAAATTCTTTATTTAAAACAATGAACAGTTGTTTCTTTTATCTGCATTTACAAGGTTTTGCCCCCAAAAAAGTTTAAAATTCGAGATTTAAAAAACATTGCGAACATTCAATGTAGTTTCTTCAAAAGACATGAAAAGGAATACAAATTTAGACGCTTTTCTTGAAGCATTACTCTTTCTCATACAGGATAAGAAAACCTTGCTTTACAAATAGTCAAAATACTAATACTCTAAAAAAATTCTGACTTATATTCATTAAATTATAATTAAACCATAAAACTTTACCTAATTCAAAGTTTAGATAAGTGAAAACTTGGTATAAAAAACTAATGGTACATTTTAACGGGTTTTAAGTGTACCACTTGATATTTTTTTAATGAATTTTTTTTCAAATTCCTGAACCGTATTTTTTTCTCTAGCTGAATTTATACGTATTTACAAATTGGATTCAAAAGAGGAAACACATTAGATGTTTTTAAGCCGGAGCGTATGCAATTGGAAATTCCTTAGCGATACACAGCCTTTAACGATCTGTTTACGATCCCATTACTAAAAAAAAGTTATACCACTAAAACACACACATTGAGCTAACACGATAAAAAATTGAACTTCAAAACAATTTCATCAAAAGTAGAATTTAATTAAGAAATCATGTTCATCCTAAAGTCTGCAAAACGCTACACACACAAAAAAAATCAATTCACAAAATCAACATTTTTTAATTAAGTACCAAAGGGGCCTAGGCAAAGCACTAAAGATGTTTGACTTTTTTTGTTCTATTTCTTAAGTTTGTTGGTGAATTTAATTTGATTTGATTTTATCATGGTCGCTTCTGAGAATAACTGCATTAATTGCTGACAAGCGCCGCTCTGGGAGAAAGGGGAAATTAAAAAATAATTACTGGAAACTATCTCGTAAAAGTTTCAAATTCTCCGAATAACCGAGCAAAGTTTGTTTTTATGTCGTTTGCTCTTTTATTACTCTGCTATTTCTCGATAGAAGAATATTTTAGCATTTTGTTTTAAATGAAAAGGGACGTTACAGAAGCAATGGTTGTGAGTAATACATTCGTGGATTGTTTTTTATAATTCAATAAAATAGTAATATTTATTTTATTCTAAAATCAATAAGTATTTTTTCCCTCTGTTAACATAAAAAGATAGCGCACATTTTCCGTTAGTAAGTGATTAAATTTAAAAGGACCATGACATTTGAGACAATTGACTACAATGAAACATTTATGAGAGGCTAGATAAATATTTCTTCAATTTACTTTTCTAACATCATACTGTCTGCTGGTAATTTGGCATGTTTAATTTGAAAACCAGATGAAATTCCTACATTTTGCTCTAGATTTACTACTTCATTTGAGTGAGAGAAGTTTAAACCTAACGTATAAATATTGATTTCATTTTACGCAAAGAAGCATTTAAAAAAGACTGAAACAAAGGGCTTACTCACAAAGTTGGTATTTTAAATGGTATTTATATTTAGACGGATCGAGAAAATTTCAAATCGGTAACCTCAGCTCAACTAAATCATTTACTTTTGATTTCAACAAACTTCATTTTCATAAAACATATCAGCACAGGATCAATCATTTACCTTTAATTTTTACACAAAAAACTTTTCTTTTTATAGAACATAGTGTTGATTGGTAATTTGACAACTTAATTTCAAAACCGGGTGCAATTCCCAAAGTTTGCTATATATTTATTACTCTAATATGTTGCAAGAAGTTTTAAAAGTATCTTATAAATAATTATTTCGCTTTACGCAAAGAAGTATTTAAAAAAAGTTATTATTTTAAATGGTCTTCATATTAAGACGTATCGAGGACTTCTCGAATAGGCAACTTCAGCTCAATTAAATCCTTCAACTTCAATTTCTACAAACATTCTTCATTTTCATAAAACACACCTCAAAGGGATTTCCATAGTCCCAAACACTCCCCTTCCCCTCCTGCCCTTCCAGAGGCATTATAAACCTTCCCCCAAACAACTAATTAATCTTCAAGGAAACACCTCTTCCCCAAACCCCAAAACTTTTCTCAAAACTGCAAGACGATCATCCCTAAGAAAGATAAAACAATTAAAGAGGGGGTCGCCCGTTAGCCCTTATTGAAATAAGTGATACCTCACCCAGAGCTAATTAATTTTCATTCAATGGCAAACGCCTCAAAGACCAGGGATGCATTTCATCAAACTAATGGGGCAAATCTGTATAAATATGCCGAGGGGATCCACAGAGATCTTCTGTGTCCTCAGTGGGGGATTTTATTTTGCGGTGTCCTCACACCCCATTAAATTGGGGCGACACCCCCCGATGCTTTCCATCAAGTGGATTGGGTTTGGGCGAAAGGTACTAAACGGAAAGTCTTTAGTTCGAGAAATGGTTTGCATATGTTGAGCTTGTGTTAGAGAACTCAATGACAATCTAAACTTGACAGTCCCAGTTCTCCTGTAATTTATTTTATAATTAAGTTTATTTTTACTAGTGAATGTGTCTCAATTATCTTTTCTTATTGCAGTTCAAAATGCTACTTTTTAAAGCTTCAGTTTGATATGTTCTATTTTCATTAGAGCTTAATTCATATAACTCAAGTCTGGAACTCTAAATATGTATTTTTAAGTGAATAAATTATGTATATTGAAGTTTGGTATGGCTTACGCTATTTCAGTCTTCAATTATTAGGCAGTAACTAAACCAATTCATAGTAATTTTGAATACATTTAATGAACACTAGATTAACCCATAGTTGTCCCCAATGTAATATAAATAGGAATCCAAACTTAGATAAACCCAAAAATGCGCCTATTACACCTTTTAATGTTTCAAAATGCTGATGCCTATTCTAATTGTGTTAAGCACCGTAATTGGCCTTATTACTGGAGAATGAAAAAGTGTCGTAATGTACAAATATGATTTTTGAAATTAAATTTTTAAAAAATCGAATTTTGAAGATGTAGTTATTAATACAAATCTTCAATTGATCAGTACGATAGATAATAGTAGTTACAATTAGTTTAACATTTAGCAGATTCCTTACTTTTCGAGAATGAAACGAAATTGGACATTTGAACTTCAGATGTTTCCCTGAAAAAAAAATCGTTTTTTACCTATGTGCCACTTTTCCGCAAACAGTGCGTTTATGAAAAGTCTAGTTGAAAAACTCACATTCTACAAAGTATAACTAAGGTATACGGTCGGGTCCATTGATTGGCGACTTCGAACAATTGAATTTTACAATAGGCAAAAGTCACAAAGAACGGGCCGGACCCTATATCTTAGTTATACTTCGGAGAACGTGAGTTTTTCCACTAGACCCTTCATATTCTATGTTTTAAAATTCTAATCAAACGCAAGAGATAGGCAGCCGGAAGCGATACTCCAAATCCAACAATAACTTAATTTGATGAGATATCTCTTGGTTCTTTTAAGATAAAATATGATCCCAGTGTTCAATAACCCGAGGAAAGATATCGACTGCCTAATTGGCAGGCCACTAATGATGTTCCATAATTGATTTCTGATACCTTTTCCCCACCTACGCCATTTTACCCAAAGGGCAGTTATTTGTCGGAGGTGGGAGGAGACTGGCAACAAGTCCATAACTGTCTGATGGAAGAGGGGGATCTTTTATGTGCTTGATAAATTGATAAGCTCTCGTGTTTGGATTAAATGGATTTATTAAATGATTATTTGTAGAAACAGTAAATTGAAATTGATGACATGGGATTTGAAGTACCATCTTTGAACCTTCAACTCAAGCCACGAACTCTATAGATGACTTTTTAAATGTGAATAAGTTAAGTGGAATAAAATTTGGTAAAGCATACACTATTTAAGCCTCCAATTACTGAACCAAGCCAATACATTGTGGTTTTGAATGCATTTAAAAACACTAGATCTACACCTGAGCTGGCCCCAAAACAACCTAAATAGGAATCTGAACTTAGATTACAAATGCGCCTATTACCTACTCCACACCACGGCAATATTTATTTTTGGCTCTACAGATGTCTTTTTACGTCACCCCTGAAAAAAACAAACATCTTTTTTTTGCATTAACTGAATTAAATATTAGAATTGCTCAATATGTTCGAATCAATGGTAATTTTAAGCATGTATTGTAAAAATATTTGCGTTCAAACCATGCTTGAACGGTGGATTGTCCCAATCGCAGTTCTATTAAACATTATAAAAACTACCGTAAAATAATTCTGCACCATCGTAAAAAAAACAGGTCAAAGACTAAGTATTCGAGTTAAGACATTAATCCTTTAATACCGAAAAACCCGATGCATCATTTTATCTATTAAGTCATAAAATAAGCTTCATATAATGTTTACATTTAGTATTTTGTAAGGCAAAATTTTGCTTTTTATCCCGAATAATATTCGGTAGAACAAAAAAACTCATGGGGTATTTGTTAAACACATAACTTCTAACTCAACCACGACCTTTTCTTAAAGAATAAAATCCTTTCTTTGCTCACATTCTAAGATAAGAATACTTGTAGCTAAATTCTTAAGTGGCATTGATGATTACGTTAAGTCAATATTTGAATTTGTCCAGTATAACTAGGAGCAATGCTAGAAATCATTAGAAATATTAACCCAAATAAATTTTTACTTTTGTATATAGTGGTTATTATTTATTTGTTATCGTCATGCATTTATTATTTTTTACCAATGCACTTACGGATTTATAATAGTATCTTATAGTAGAGCAATTTATCCCTAACAAACTAAAATTAATTCAATTTTGCAACTTTAAAACAACCAGCAGTGTAATATTCGTCCTTCGCACAGAACAACAGTGTGAATCTATTTCCCTTTGTGTACTTGTATTTGAAATACAAACATCAATATTGAACGCGAAACCACATTTAGCCCCTTTAACGCGTTATTTGGTGACTTTGTCAAGTTGACTTTGTGGCGAAAAAAATATGTTTTAACCATGGAAGTTTGAAAACTTTATTCGCAGTTTCTAAAAAGTAGTACAAAAAGTAACAAAAAAAGTCAAATAAAACAACATCTTCGCTTAATATGTATAAAAAATTTACCAAATCTCGAAATGTTCCTACCTATATAAAATCTCCACCTTTTCCCATAAGGGGCTGGGGAGCCCAGTCGGTTAGGCGTCCGCCTAACATGCGAAAGGTCCCAGGTTCGGGTCCGGGCATCGCCAAAATAACTGTCGACCTATAAACGGCTGTGCAGGAAAAAATGTCCGAAGAATAATACCCCGTGTAGAGGGAGTGCACATTAAATATCCTCCAAAGTCCCAACGCTGCGTACGATGTCGCCCTTAACGGTTGCGTTGGGTGCCAACTCGGGTGTCAGCTCGTCGCTTGACTGTGGTTCTAAAATACGACGCCCGTCGCGAATAGCCCTCGTGTAGCTCTAGTGTGACGATAATTCAAACTAAAACTTAAAAAAAAACTTTTACCATAACCATTGTCACTTACCACTTTTGACTCAAACATTTCTGAACTCAATGCTTTCTTTTAGAAAAACTGCTACATCGCAAAACAAGTCCATAAATCCCAACGCCACAAATGGCTTTACCTGAAGATTTAAACATCAAGATTTAAATCCTTTCCGTGCCCTACACTCTCACTCAAACCTGAACTTCTTAAATTCCTCCCGTAACAGATACTAATTGTCCTGCAACTGGTACTAAAGGTTGTTTATGCCCGGGAAAGGTGATCGGCACAATACGTCTGGGAGCCACTAAGGGCCTCGACATAATTTTTCAAAGTAAGCGTACTTCTAATCGCCCCACAAAACTTTTAGTCCCCCACATAAAAGGTTGGTATCGATCGTGATGTTTGATGTGTATGGCGGAGATTAAAGTGCAACAGAGTGAAATATTGTGTTTGTTGGGTAAAGGGATAGATATTTTAAGGGCTGTTGTTCTGTTCGCTATTAGGTCGGGATTGATTCTGGCATTGGAGATAAACTGAGATAGGTAGGGAAAGGAGTCAAATCTTGTACTTTGTTTGAGGCGTGCGGATTTTAGTGAATTCAATCGGTTAAGTTGATTTCTTTCATTAACTGATGCGTAAGCAAATTATATTTTAAACTCTAAAATGCCTGTCCTTTTTTAAACTGTCTGAGTGAATTGAAATGTAACATGGTATTCTAAAAAACTACTAAACTTCTGTTACTTTAATGCTCACTGAAACTTTTATGGAAAACAAGTATGTATATGTAAAACTAATTATCACCCAAAGCCGATTCATTACAAGATATATACACTTCCGAAAAAAAAACGCCAAACACAGCATTTACTTGTAATTTAAAATTTTAAAATTCAAAATTCAATATTTTGCATCTTATAGTGAAGAGTATCTTTTAGCTAAATTTCAACGTGAAAACAGTGCAGATTTATATAAGAAACTTCCTATTTCTGTATTATACGAAAACTTCTAAAACTAATTCAATAAAAAAAGCAACGAGCAAAAACTTCAATGACAAAAAAAAAACTTTCGTTTTTGCCCTAATAAAGGCTTTTCCATTTTTATATAAATGCACTGATTCGTAGTAGATATGAAATATTCTAATTTTACTAAAAATTGTTTCAAATATAATTAATTGACAGATTTTTTTTATTATGGGTCATTATTTTTTGACTTTTAAACAATTTCTGTTGAAGAAAAAAAAACGGATAAAAGTTCCTGATAAAACAAGGGTCCTGCAAATACATGCATCGGCATATGCTTCCATTAAAAGGCATTGTCAAGATCCCCTCAGAATAAAAGTAATTTTAAAATGATGATTTTTTCTACTCAACCTTTCTCGTCAAATGAAAATGCCATCAAATCACCGGAGAAGAACATTAAATGCGAATCTCGCGGTTATCTCACTTTAAAAAAAAAAGAGATCGCTAAAAAAGATTAAGGGCCTCGAAATTTATTTTAGCACGTGCCCTAATCGGAAATGAAAGATGCGGCGTGATAAGCGGCGGAGCCGTGTGAAACGAAAAAAGAAATGGCTTTTTACCTTTTTAATGACATTTCACTACTTAGTTGGACAAAATTTTGACTCATGCTCAGTCAGTTGGGATGAATGTGTTTTATTTTCAAGTAATAGATTTCGTTTTTTATTACATGCAGATCTATTTGAAGTTGACTCAGAACAAGAATGAACATTCATTCCATAGTGGTTATAAGCTGTAAAAACTTATGGTAAAACCATACAGAAAGTAAAGCCGAGCTATCTCTATGGGTAAAACCTGCTGATTTTGAATTGAGATTTTTCGATAATGTGTAGAGATTAAGTTTATATTGATTGCTAGTAAAATTTTCGTTCTTCTGACGGACTAAAAAAATCAAATCGATTCAAGTATATGTACCATTTAATCTGTTATTAGGTATAACAAGCCTATGCTATTGATCCTGTCCAGTAAAAATGTATTATGTACCGTTACTTATATCAACTTATATTTCCAAAATTCAATGCATGTTATATAATGCCCACTCTCATAACACAAAAATCGTATTGAGTAAAGAGTGATGAAGTTTAAATATGTGAAAAATTCAAATTCTAATAAATGTCTAAGTGTTTATGAGGCACAAACACACTTTTAGTACTATAGATAAATGGTATTTGGCAAAAATAACTTATGAATTAATTATTTATTAAATGTGGGTCTCTTTGTTATTAAAAAGAAAGATTTTTCTTTTCACAGGTTTGTTTATCAACAAATGTTAGAGGGTTACGCGCGAGACAATACATCGACATATTTTTAACACTCATATAACGTAAACATTAAGAGTCTAATTAAGTATTAATAATACAAGGGGTTTTTAATGTAAAAAATATTTTCAAATTGTATTTATTAATCATTTTCATATTATGCTATTTTTCAGTCAAATAATTCATAATTTAATTGTTTTACGATATAAAAATTAATTTTACTAATATAGCTTAAACTCAAACATAGGAAATTCCCATACACATTTCTACAAAATAGATTTTTCCACAGTTTTCTTCTTCCTAGCTCCTTTTTCCATACAAATGATGATCAAAGATTTCTTACTCTAAAGAACTACTTTATATTAATAGCAATAAGTTAATAATACCCGTAATAGCAATATCGATATTACTATTTCAGCCAAAGTATTGGTTACAGGTTTGTCAGTCCAGATTGGGGACTTGTTAAATTTTGAATTTCGGGTGAAGAACATGTCAATGTTTTCCTTGTCGGAATTTCATAACAATAAAAAACATTAAAATGTTCTTTTGTTGTAATTTTTATTGCTCTTTTTGTGTTAAAAGATCTTTTGCGGATATGGTCTAAGGAATGAAAATGTTCATTTAAATTTTATATTCAACTAGTTTTATGTTTATGGCTTGTACAAACCTCCCCCTCATTTTGAGAAGTAAAATATAAAGGTAGATAGTTTAAAAGATAGCTATAGATTTTTCAAGGTGATAAAAACATTTCTGTACTCTTAAAATTAGAAAAAGGTAAAGAAATGGTACAAAAGCATTACCATATAAAAGTAAATTTTATGTGACATAGTTTCATTTTTAAAGGAATCTGCTAATGATATTTTGTAAAATAATTTTAACTTCTTAAGAAGTCTTTAAAAAATATTATTTTATGACTCATCATAGTGTTAAAAAATTTAGGCAGCTTGTCGTTACGTTTTATTGCAGCATATTACGAAAAGCATTCCTCATAAAATCATATGAGTACGATATTTTTTTTAGTTTTGTAAGATTTCATTAAAATCTGGAACACACAATTAGAATATCAAAAATTGATTTTACGTTAAAATCTGGAAGAAAGTTTTTCAGTGGTAAATGTATAAAACATTTTGCATTAAAATTAATATTAGAATAAATGATTAATTAAAAAAAACTGATAATGCTTGGTTGTTTTTTCATAGCACACAAAAGTTTATATTTTTATTCCTCAAAACATCAAATTCTACTAAATCTAGTATATTTGAATTAATTCTTTCGAAATTGCTTGTAAAATACATTTATAAACATATAATTTAAAAAATATATTTAATTATGTAAAGAATATGTGCTTAGGATTTTTTTTTCGGAAGTGAAAAGGGTAAACTTTGATTAAAAAAAACTATAAACTGGTACTAAATATTTATTGTTACAAACTTTTCTTTGTAAACAATTGAGACAAACCAGTGAATATCTTCAGTCAATGGGCTATGGACCATCACCATAACAAGTGTGTTACACAATTCTAATTATTTAATGCAAAAGTTATAAAATTAACCTTAAGATAGCACATTTATAATATAATTACTTAAATTATAACAAAGAGGGTTTGCGGAAATTTTTTAATTAAACGTTTACCACTTCTTTTTGATGTGTCATAAAACGTTTACATTGTAATAAATGGTTAATCGTTAACCAAGAGTTAATTTTGTCGATTACCAAATAATTGTGCATTATAAATTATTTTAAATGAATTTCTTATTTACTGTTCTTCCATCACTTTCACATAAAGACATATATTTCTATAATTTATTACTTTGATAGGCTAATAATAACGGTTCAAGCGCGTCCACATACTTTCCAATTCATTGAACCAAAGGAATTCCAATTGCCCCTCTCCATGAATGCTGCACAAAAATCGGCCCATTAGGACGAAATAATTCTATACAAAAGACAATTTTCCCCGAAAGGGCTTACAAATTAATTAACGAAAGATTAAAAGGAGTTACACTTTACAACTTTGAGGGTCTCCATGGTAATAACTAAAAAAACTAACTTTCTGAACTCGGCGCATTTAGGTAAATGGGATACAATTGCATCATGTTAATTCAAAAGGTACTAAGGGGCATTTTTATTAGAAATTCAGTATTCGGTTAAATGGCATGTTTTGAATGTATTTGGTTAACTTTAAAGATGTTTGAGTCGTATTTGATTTTAGATTCTAATGTTTGTTTAGTTTTGTTACGAGCTAAAATCTCTTTAGAAGTGACGAATTAAAAAATATTTTTTTTTAAAGGGAATTGTCTCTTATTTTAAGCTTTCTCTATGTTTATCCATTTGATTCATGAAAAATTGTGCTTATTTAAGCTGAAATGTAAATTGTGATTTTAAAAATATTACCAATTGACTCACAACCAAATTTTTTAGGTTTTAGTAATTTCAAATCGAAGTTGATTTTTTCAGTTACTTAGAAATTCCACGTACAGAGAGATTTTTGGTACACGGATCTTTGAAATTTGTTTGGGTGTGTCTAAAAATAAATTTACCATTTCAAAATAGAATTAAAGACCGATATTTAATAAAATTTGGAAAAATAGTAAACTATTCGATACTTCCTCACTATTCGATAGTTTAATTAAAAATTAATTTTAACGTTTGACGATCGGTGGTATATTTAACACTTGTCGAAAGACATCAACTGGTTTATTATAGATTGAATCAGCAATTTTTCCAAATAACGTTTATTTAACTGCTTCAAATCGTCAACAATTTTTTAAACCAATAATAGATTAATTTATATTTAGAAACTTATTAAATATCTGCCTTAGTTTCCTAATAGTTCCATTTCAAAATAGGGCATATATTTTAGGCCATAGCATAACCTACTCAACTTATAAGGCCAGACAGGCCCTTCGTGATGTCACGCAATCCGTCCGCTGTTTCGAAAACGAAGAAACCTTACCCCAAAATCTGTTTGGAACTCGAAAATTTGAGTCGGCTTTTCCTGAGTAGGTTTCTTCTTCTTTGGTTAGGTTAAGTTAGTTTGAATTATCGTCGCACTAGACGGACGTCGTAGTCAATTGACGAGCCGACCCTTGGTAGGCACCCAACGCAACCGTTAAGGGTGAAATTGTACACAGCGTTGGGACTTTGAAACATATTTAACGTGCACTCCCCCTACACAGGTTTTTTTTTCGTCGGACACGGACGATGCCGTGACAGGACGGATACCGTGACGTCACGGAGAGCTTTTCTGAGCTTATAAGTTGAGTCGGCAAGCCCCTTTCGGATAAACACAATGCAATTATAGGGTATAAATGGGCATTTATGGGAAGATTTTTATTGCGCCGTTGATTGCTCCACATCTGAAATCTAATGAAAAGCCATTAAACTCCGATGCGATATAAAAAAGAAGAAATGTTGTGTTCCCTTAACAGGTTAAATTTAAATAAATATAAAAAATGTTCGTGACACGGAACGTTTATAAGCTCATTAATGAGTGGTAGTGAAAGTTCATTAATTGCTACCAGTAAAATTAAATGCAAAACTTTTTTATGAAGGAATTATTAAATAAGTGGCAATAAAAATGTTTTGTATATCAAAGGGATTTTACATTTTTCTATATTTAATTTCTTAGAACGGTTGTGATAATGAGCAGTTTTTAATTTAATTAGTTTTCAAAGACAGGGATAAACTTTAAAAATACTTAATTGTTTTTATTACTATTAAAGAAGTTAGTTGAAATTATTAGTATTGAATATGATAACTTTTCTTTGGCTGGTTTTACTACATATATATACTCATGTTTAAATTCAAAATCATTACGAGATGTGTTTATACAAAATTTAAAAAATAACCCAAATAGTTTTATTATGTATTGAGTTAAGTGTTTTAACTTTTAAACGCTTTGATATATATTATCATTTGTATAATTTGTAATACATTTTAGCATTTAATTGAAATATATGGGTAATAAATTCAATCCCTTTAATGTTATCATTTGGAAAAATCCAAGCCACTACCTTTAATTAATTTCATAAATAATTCATATGAGTTTTTACAAGAAAAACATAGACTGAAAATCCATTGCTTAAACGAATCATATTCTTTATGAAATGCAACCACTTCGTCATACGAATAATACTTCAAAACATCCAATTTGATTAAGTTATGTTCGATTTCCCTTTAAATCAGCATAACGATGTAGAAGAAAATCATATATCCAAATGCGTTTTTTTATATTCGGGACCAAACCTGAAGAACATTAAAAAATAAAATCAAGTAAATAAAAAAAAGGTGGAATAATTCCCTTATTAACCACATGTCGGAACTTCTTTCAAACTTTTACTCACTTAAACTGCGACTTCTTTTTTATTCGTGATGGTTAATCGATATTTAATCAAGGGAGAAATTCGAACATCCCAAAGAAGTCCGATGCTAATATTTCCAGGAGATCCAATCACAAAAATACAAATGGCCACCTCTTCATCCGGGAGATTCTACTATAAAATATCTTTTTGTTCCCGCCCATTCTCCCTTCTTTTCCCAGCCGATTCGTCATGTAAGGAGGTAGTCGATGCTCAGCTTTTGTAATGTTCTGCTACTTGTTCGGCCTCTGGTGTTCTTATTCTCCCCCATTTTATACGATAAAAAAAGTCGTTTTTCGGGATTACTTTTATCCCGAATTCGTTTTTTTTTTTGCTTTTCGAGTGGTTTCAATCGCTTTGAACAAAGACCGAAAAGTGCTCCAGTGATTTGGCGAGCCTTTTCTTTATTTCTTTATCTTTGATTTCCTGTCAAGGAAGTTAACATGTTTGATTCTTTGGTTAACAATTTATGTTCAACGGCTGAAAATTAGCATAGGGATTCGGTTCCATCATGTCATATTTTTATGCATAGTTCTAGCGGAAAATTGGTATGATTTTTTATTCAAATAGAATTGTGTATTGTCAAATTTCTTTTTGAAGTTTAGATAAAGGATTTATTTTGAGCAGATCTTGAAAGTTGACAACAAAGATTAAATTTATATGATATCACACACACACACACACAAGTAGTTAGAAAATTACAATAACCCAATTAAAGAATGAATACTTTGGCGAGCTTGACGATATTTTTGGCAACAACAGTAAGATTGAGAAAAGGCCTATTATAAGACTCTATAACGCGATTTCTTCCAAATAACCAACCACAAATAAAATATAACATTAACACATTCTATTCATTTGGCTACTCAATAGTGAACTTGACGACATAGATGAAGTAATGAGATAATGGAGGTTGCCAAAAGGTCAATTAAGTCTTAATCTCAGTTATAAGGCAGACAAACACACATTTCGCTCATTTGACTGATAAAAAATATTTTTATTTGAAATAATATTACCATAGAATTAAGTGTCAACTTTCTAGATTGAAGGTTATGTGAAAAATTAAGATCATAGTATAAGCAACAGTAAAAACTTCTCAAAACTTCCATGGTTAGAAAATATTATTTAAACCACTTATGGAGTCAACTGGCCAAAGTCAACAAATAACGCGTTTTAAAGGAGCCAAAAGTGGTTTCAAGTTAATTTTAACGTTTCTTTCAGGCCATTGACGTTTTAACTTCAAACACATCTATAGCCCTCGTGTAGCTCTAGTGCGACGATAATTCAAACTAAACTAAACTAAAACACATCTACTTGACTTCAAAATAAGCTTTACATTGTTGTCTAGTGACAAGGATGGGTATTAAATTGTTAATACATATATATTCTTAAAAGTTAAATTAACCAAACCTCTGATATGGCTAAATATTCCATTTTAAAATGGTAGAAGGTTAAATTGAATTATAGTAATCTGTTTAGTAGACTTTGACTTTAGAATATTTACAAATTATTAATTTGTAATTGTATTGACATTTCTAAAGCCTGTTTAGTGATTCATGAGTAAACTTGCTTCGAGTTGACTAACAGTATGAAACGTTACCTGAATATTAATCCAATATAATTGGTATTTCATATTAATCTCGTCGAATGTGCTTAATTTTACGCACAAACATATGACTTCCATTTTACCAATCCAAGTTTAATTCAGGTTTTTGTATATGGGTCTTCGGTTAACTTCAATGTTCGTGCTTTTCTAAGTCAATAAATGAGTTTTGAGCTTCTTGACTCGTTAAAAACGATATATCACTCGGCACGAACAACTTCTTGTATTTAGCTTAGGTAAGGTTTGGTTGAAATATGGTCGCACTAGAGCTATATGAGGGCTATTCTAGTAGTTAGCAAACTCCGGCAAAAGTTGGCTACAGAAATGAAGCTGAACACTAAAAGATAAATTAGTTGTCTAGGGAAGACACTCTTTAGCAACACCGTAAAATAATTATTTTATATATGCTACATAATTATAAGTAACAACCGTTTAATGTTATACTTTTGAACTAAACATAGTAAAATGCGCGAAACATTTCTTTGTCTAAATGTGTTTCACAATTATTACTAACTCTCGTTTAAGCAGCACTTCTACCTACTGCCAAGGTTTTTAAAAAATGCAGTGACATAAAACACCCACCCACACAAAGTGTTTAAATAATAAGCTTATTTAATAAGTCCTAGTCCAACATTTAAGGAAGAATAATACCAGTTACGAAGATTTCATTTTCCGCTTAGCGTTGCGCTATGGCATCTTTATCGTGGAAAACAATGTTCGCGTTAATGTACCGTTAGGTATGTAAAACGTATGTTCTTTTCAGTGAATAGAGATGTTTCTGTTTCTTATTAAAGAAATGTCAGATTATTTGCAAAAAAACATTTATGCAATAGATTTATTTATCTCAGTGCAATGCTCTTTCGGTTGTACTGCCACAAATTTAAATATTTATAGTTAGTAAAGCTGTGTATGTAAGTTATTATTATTCGATTGACTTGTAAGGAGTTTTAGAATGCTTTGAATACGGAGGAATTATCGAGTAAAATATTATTCGTTCAAAAACGAAAACATCTTTAAAATGAATTTACATTTTTTATGATGTGAAAATAAGTTAAAACTTTTGTCAATTATGTTTTACTAGTCAATTGCTTATAAAATACTTTTACAGTTCTACAACACCGGCACTTTTTTGTTCTAAAATGACTAAATTATAATGAGACAATTGTCTCCTTATGTACAAAAAAAACCCCTGTATATGTTAATTTTTAGGGATCAGGTTTAAAAACAAATCCTGTTCTTATGCCTCACATCTCTACCAACTGTGCAAGGGGTGATCCTTTCGCCTTGATAATTCTGATAAGGTTTTTCTTTGGAGGCGATAACATCGCTTTCGGTTATAGTGAGCCAGGATTTGGGAAGTTGCGCTAATTAGCAGCTTTAGATTTAAAACGGGGACCGAGAAAGATAGAATAAGGTATCTTGCAGCCAATTAAGGTGAGAAACCTGGATTTAGCATTGATCCGATAGTTGTTGGGATGGAAATAGTTAAATTATTTTTTTTAATAAAATACTTGTGGGACGTGTGTGTTTTGAATATTTTTCAGTAGATAGATTAGTTTTTTTATTTAAAAAGTATTTCTTTTAAAACCTTTTTAATAATTGGTGTAGTGATGCTAGAATTTGATTTATAAATTATTAAAAAGGGTTAGTTATTTTATTTAAACAATTACAATTAATTATTTTCAGTTAAAAATATTTCCATAATTTTCTTATAGTTCTTGTTATCTATAAAATCAATTCTTTATTTATAAATAGATCATTCACGTTTTAAACAAATTTACTCTTTATATATTTTTAATGGTAAATAAATATTCTGTTATTAAAATTTCTCTCAATAAATCTTTCAACTTTCGTACACATGCTTAGTGTGTTTAATTTTACTAATGATATTATAAGAACTTGATTTTAGTTTCAAGTAAATATTTAATGTATTCACTATCACAAATTAAAAACTTATGAAATGATCATTAGTCAGTTTTAACTAATTAAAACAAAATAACTAATGCACCTCAATACCATTAAGTCAGCGACGCAGACTCTTAAAAAGTCTCCTCTTTCAAACAGAATGATAAATTGGAAAAAAGTTAATTTTCTTTGAATTTCTTTAAAACTGGATGAATTTCCTTTCGCTCGCCATCAATTTATTAAAACATGCAACAGAGAAAGAACAAAAAAAAAATGGGCGATTCTACTCGAGCAATCTACCGATACATTTTAAAAACCTCATGCATTTTAAAATCTCTCTCGCATTACCCAACAGCATGTTAAAAGATAATTTAACCATTAATTAAGCCGCTAAGCCCCTGTTAAGAAACATGGACGATAAAAGAATGTTAGAGAGAGCAAAGAAATTGACGAAGGAGTTTTAAGTAGCTTTTGGCGTTTCCAAAGATTGAATCAAGAACGTAGGATTTAATTGAAACGTTGAACATCCTTTAAAAAACTATTAATGTAATTGAAATCGAATTGAGTGTATGCAAATCAGTGGTTTGTTTAAGGGGTAGTATGGCTTCGTGCTCGCATGTTCGCTTTTCATTTTTGTTCAAGTCGAAATCAAGTGATTAGTTGATGCTGCTTTTTGGAGAATTTCATTTGCAACCGCTGATTGGTCCCGGGATGTGAAATCACTTTTGGTCAAGGTTCTTCGTGTTAAATGCCTAACTAGATCAAGGGTAATATTAAGAGACTGTTTTCATTAGTAGTTTATGGGCTTCGAACGATTGGAGTTGAAGAAGGTACTTAATTACTGAGTGATTTTTACTTGTTAATGGTTTTTATTGGGATATTCTTTGGCACTGGCGAGATAGTTACTGCGTAATTAAATTTAGTTGTAGTATTTTCTTTTATCTTTGTGCGTAACGAAATTATGTTTTATCGTCAAATTTGGTATATACCTTTGACTTTTATGGATAAATTGTTAATCTCTTATTTAAATGATACTATGTAATACAGAATATATATTTTATGCTTCTAATTTTTGCTATTAAAAAGTAAAAGATTGTAATTTAAAAATTAGAAAACAATGTTTCAAAAGTAATTTGATAAATTTAGATTAAAATAGCTCAATTGGAGTTCAAAGACTAAATAATCTATTTGCACCGTTATCAGACAAAAAAATCTTTTAGCTGAATAAATTATTAAATTTGGAATTTAAAAAATTTAAATTGCAATTTAACTTTGAAATATGGTACTGCAGTAATTTTATATAAGAAGAGAAATATATTCAAAACTTAGGTTAAGAAAATGCAAACAAGTTAAAGCAAAATAATGTTTTAGTGATTATGCATACCTATACCTATACATAAACTATAAATAATTTACTATACTTTGGTTAATAGTTTCTTGATAAACAAACCTACAATAATTATCGTAATCGATATAATTATCGGAATGTACTAGGAGTTCGTGGACGGTTATGCCGAGTTACATAACGTTTTGTAAAAAGTTTTTCGCTAATTTGAGTTTAGTAAGCACACTTAGAATTGGTGTAACGTAACACCCGAAATTCATGACAATATTACTCTGTCATTTACAGTGTGAATACATTTCAAAACTTTCAGCGTTTGTATCTCTTCTATTGAACTAGGAAATATGCAATAAAAGCCAAGTATAGCACATGTGTATGTTCTAGATGTATAAACTGATGCTAAGAGATATTTTAGAAGAATAAAATAAAGAATAAAAATTGAAACATTGTATTAAAATCTTAAAGGGGAAAAAATTTTAAACTTATTTTATGCTTATAATAAAACTCCCATTCTGTTAGGGGCTGGGTGCTGTTTATTGCCCCATATGTTTCCCTAATAATAATAAGAAGAAGCTTATAATGCAGTGTATTGCATCTATGTTCTTCTAAGGATATAAATCTGAAGCATTCACGGTAAAAAGTCACTAAGAGTAAGTTTTAAACTTACTATAAATTCACAATATTTTTTAAAGATTTTTTGCAATGTTTGCTAATAAGTGAATAAAAACGTAATTTAAGTTATAACTTAAATCTTTATTTTGCATTCAAATCTCTTTCTAAGTTTTACGTTTAAACTTTAAAAAATAGAAACTTTTATCAAACTAAACACTTCAAACTAAACCTTAAAAGCATGACAAACACATCACACCGTACTTTAAAAAGAGGCGCTTCTGTTATGTTAAATCAATAAGAGAAAGTCCTTTCTTCGTAAAATGCGATATCAACATCACCAGAACATTGTATTTGAGGTGTTCCACTATGCGGCTATCCCGTAATGGAGTCTTAACGATAACCCTGTGCCAGCCTCGAAATCTCACCCAAGACCAAACCTTAAAAAGAGGATTAAAGTCCTCATCAAAGATATTTTACCAAACATCAGAGTAATACCAGACTTGGCTAATATTACCAATGTTGGCTAATTATGGACCCGCTTAGTTAATAAAAGCCCCTTTAATCATGAGCCCAAATTAATTCTGAACAGCTCTCAGATTGTTGTTTTTAGTCAAATATTGTATATTATTTAACATTTTGTTCGTTTTTTATACCATTGATGAGTATTTTCTTGTATTTTTATATTCAAAATTCAAGCCTATTTGGTAAATCATGTTGAAGTTGACTTACCAGAAGTCCGAAAAATGATATAATATACGTTACAATTAGCCAATTCCGTTTATTTTTGGCAACAATTCGGCTACTTTTTAAAAATTCCATCAGGCAACCCTGATACCGCATCATTGTTGACAAAAGTTCCACTAATGCCTTTGACTCTCTTCGAAGTAAATAATCTATTACTTGCAGAAGTCGAGCGGTCGTGTTCGGCCCCTTGTGATCGAATGTCCCAAACTCTTCCCCTAAGCCCCAGAGCAATTTGCCCCGCCTACCAACCAGGAGGGTACTTCCCCAGGGTCGTGCGTTGTGCCTCTTTGTACCATTTTCGATAGTTAGGAGGTACTTCTTTTGCTGGTATAGTGGAATCGAAGGTTTTGTTAGGGATAGAAAGTATTAGATGGAATTATATTAGAATGGCTTTGTGTGAATGTAGAAATTTGAGCTTCAGATAACATTGGTTGTGTCGGATACAACAACAAAGAAAAAGTCAAGCATAAATGGGAAAATCAATGTGTTCAGTATTTTACTTTCAAATGCCAGTAACAATGTCTAAACGCATAAAATTAATATAAAAATTTATGAAAGTATGCCAAAAAATAGACTAAAACCCATATTCACAATACTGCCATGGGCAGGTTAACTGCAGTAATCGCAACAATGAGTTGTACCATTTTTGATCTGAAAAAAAAAATCTAGTATGTTTTCTTAATTGTTAGACTAATTGAGTGCTTGCAACAATCGTCCAAGTCATTGTGGAAGTTACTGCAGTTTACCTGCCCACGGCAGAATAGTTATTAACAATTGCGTCGATACGCACTAGCGCCGTTTATAAAACATCAAATCACAATACCTTAAATCAAAGTACTGCCGAGAAATTCGAGTCTTTCTTGACCAGATATTAAAATAGTTATAACAACATTTAATTTTTCCTTTTTAAAAATAGTGTCGCCGCCTGATGTACTTAGTGGATAGCGCGTGTGAATCCCAACCAGTATATACCGGGTTCGAATCCCGATTGGTAAGAGCATGGATGCTTGTCTTGTCAACAAAATTTATTGTATATGTGTCTGTATTCGTCATTACTTGTGTGAAAAAGAAGTCCAACCTCTTCGAAGGCTCTGGAAACCATCTTACATGGGATATCCATAGGCACGACAACAATAAAAATAGTGTCGTCATATTTCGATAAATTATGGCTATTTAATAATTCAAAATATAGCCGTCCAAAGACCAGGTGATATTTTCTTTTGAAATTTGTTTTGCTGTTATCATTATTTTATCGTATGGCGAAATAATGATTAAATTATAAAGTAAACTTTGATAGCTATTACATTTCAATTATATATAGGGCATTAGTTCTATACGACTGACCATCCGTGAATACCATTTACACCTTTATTTCCGAATAAAAACGTTAACTTTAAGTTTTTAAAATTTGTTTTTCATGAAACGTAATTTGTCTTAACTAAATTGTTCAGGACTATGGTCTTCATTTGTCTTATATTTTGTTTATTTAGGTTAACTTAAGCAGAAATTTCATTTTCGAGTGTCAATTTTTCTTCTAAATTTCGTTAATGGGTAAATAAAAATTTAATGAAGTATGAATTTGTAAAATAATCATAATTTTAATGAGTTTTCATTTTCTAAAATATAGGAAACATGATTATTTTTTCCTTTAATGCCGCTTACAAGATTTTTACTCAGATAAAAATAAAAGTCAAGACACATTGACGTATTGATTGTTTATCAAAAGCCTTCGGGCGAAAAGATTGTTTGAGACGTCTATAAATCTTTTCTTTTTGTTAAAAGAAAAGAAAATTTTCAAGATCTGTACAAACACAAGCTTTCAACGGAGATATTGCAGTTGTCTTTGTTGCAACAATAGATTTTTTACATTCGATGTGTGTTTTTTATGCTTAAAGTTTCATTTTCGATCTGTTAATTAGTACTTATATACACAATTGTAAATCTGTTTTTTGAAAAACAAAGTAATTTAAATTTAAATTAAAAAATTCCAACGAACTTAAATGACTACAAACTTTTTAAAAGTTTCAAAATAGTTATAAACACTTTTTAAATTATATAAACTAATATGATGTGGTCCGAAACACGGCAGACTTCAATTTTTGTGTAAATATTTTATATTTATGTATCTACCATTTTTTTTGAGTTAGAGAAATATACAATATTTAAATATTATTGAATCTCTTTGTCACTATAAGCACGAGAGTATTTTTTTGTCAAAAAAATAATAGTATAATTTGGTTTATAACTGTAAATCAATTGACCATATAAAGGTAAACTCTGTAATTCGCATCGATTCGAAAAGCATACTACTCATATATCTATCCTTAAATAATTTTAGCACTATTCTTTTTAAAGTCCACACTTCAAATACAGTTCAATATATATGAAAATTAAAAACAATAGTACTTGCATACCTTAATAAGACGGTCATTCCACCCACAAAACTGTGACTTACAAACGACTTTGAGTCGCATCCATAATCAGGTGTCCTAACTCAAACACATCAACGGGCTCCTTACACGTCGCATCAATATTTGAGAACAGGGAAACTAAAGATTCTGACTGATTGATCAGCGACTTACTGATTGCCCGTGCAAATAAGGAACGCTAAACTCGCCTTAGGAGGACAACGTCTTTAGAATGGTGCAAGTTTACGCCTGGTTTCATCAACACATATAAGTATTTAAATCAATGCTGCATGGCAAAACTTTAGAATTCAGTGCAGGAAGGGTAATTTCTTGAACTGGCCATGAATATTTTATAAAGGACATTTGCATTTTGAGTTTGTTATTAAATTGGTCGTTTCTGACGTAGTATCAATGATTAAATAAATATTTTATTTCAACTTTTAAAGAGTAATAAAAATGTCTGAGTTTAATGTAACATTAACCCCATTGCTTCCAGATAAATTGCAAGTAATGATTCCTTATTCCAAAATTATCTTCCTTGCAAACCATGAGATTTTCAAACTCTTTTGAGTGATCTTTGCTCGTCGCATAAATATTGAGGTCGTATCAAAGTTTCTGGTAGATTGATTAACGACTGAATGATAACATGATCTAGCATGACCCATTGAACTTGCCTTAGGAGGACCTTGTTTTATGTCTGGAGAGAGTGTCTTAATTAACGATTGAGTGCCTTAAATTCAGGATTGAGTGTCCTAAATTCAGAATTGAGTGTCCTAAATTCAGAATTGAGTGTCTTAAAATAAGGATAGAGTATCTTCAGAGAAAGTGAGTTTATACCTATAGTTTACCAATGTCTAATAATCAATAAAGTAGTAAATTTAAATCAAGTTGTGAATTGTAAAAAATCTTAATTACGTAGCGTGATTGTCTTAACCAACCAAGAATGTTCTATTCAATACTTTTCTTTTTAATCTCTATTAAAAGGGTCCTCAATGATACAAAAAATGAAAGATGCGACATAGTTTTTTTTATTTAACCTAATGATATAAGCAGTTAAAATTACAGATTCTAATGTAACATTTAACCTTTACTTCCTAACATATTATTTCTTAAAATCTAGAAATTTATCCATTACTAAAAATCAAAGTTAGTTCTATTTTTATTTCACTATATATTTTTTCTATCTCTTCCACCAGATCGCCACCACTGGTACCAACAGGCCAAGTCTCAGCTGATGAAAAACTTGCGCGACGTTGACAGTACAGCCGTGGCCAAGAATATTATCCTGTTCATCGGAGATGGAATGGGAATCACAACCGTCACGACTGCCAGGATTCTAAGGGGCCAGCAAAAAGGGCACACGGGCGAAGAGTACGAGCTGGCATTCGACAAGTTCCAGCATGTGGCGCTGGCGAAGGTAGAGATTGTCCCTCATTTCTTAATATGATAGCTCTAAATGCAAATATCACATTCTCTACGATTTAAAACTTCAAGGAAACCAAAAAAAAAACAATTTAAATTTAAAAAAAAAAGTTACTAAGATCATAAAAACAGTATAAAATCACTTATTGTATTCAAAGAAATCACATTAACGCCTGTTTTTTTAACATAAAACAAAAGGACTCTGGTGGGTGTAAGTTGTTTGTTGCCATTGGATTGACCAGAATTGCAATTGTGATTGACAGTTTAGCACCCAAATATAGCTACATCCCTGCAAAACAACTTAATCATTCAGAAGTATAAATAGGGCTTTGTGACTGTATTTACCATCTATTTTCCCCTAAACGAACAATGAAAAATAAAACAACAATATTTTAAATGGAACTTGGCGCAGGTAACTAAAATTAATTTTTTCTGAAGAATTTTCTTTACCTTTGTAGACTTTAATGTGCTAAAACTGTACAATTCAATCAAAAAGTTGCACATTACCCCCATTTTCTCCAAATGACAATGAAAATAAAACAACATTTTGGAACTTGGCGCAGGTAACTAAAATTAATTTTTTCTGAAGAATTTTCTTTACCTTTGTAGACTTTAATGTGCTAAAACTGTACAATTCAATCAAAAGTTGCACATTACCCCCATTTTCTCCAAATGACAATGAAAAATAACCGATATTTTAAATGGAACTTGGCGCAGGTAACTAAAATTAATTTTTTCTGAAGAATTTTCTTTACCTTTGTAGACTTTAATGTGCTAAAACTGTACAATTCAATCAAAAAGTTGCACATTACCCCCATTTTCTCCAAATGAACAATGAAAAATAAAACAACGATATTTTAAATGGAACTTGGCGCAGGTAACTAAAATTAATTTTTTCTGAAAAATTTTCTTTACCTTTGTAGACTTTAATGTGCTAAAACTGTACAATTCAATCAAAAAGTTGCACATTACCTCCATTTTCTCCAAATGAACAATGAAAAGTAAAACAGGCAGCCTTATAAGTGATACTTATAAGTACCGTAAGTAGATAAAGGGTTAAAATATCAGACACAATTTTATACAATACCTACCTTGTTATCTAAACACGATTGCCTCTACGTTCCCTTTCGCTTTCGATACTCTAAACACGATTGCCTCTACGTTCCCTTTCGCTTTCGATACATATGTGGTGAATCGTAGTTAATTTAATTTGTTTCAACTTTCTGTTTTCCGGCACCCCATCTGGGAAATGAAACTTTTGTACAAGGTACTTCTCATTGCACACAAATACTATAAAATCACGAACTAAAACCAAGGATCTCTCAATCAAACTTCTCGCCTATTGATATAAATTCTATAACATATTCTTTTAACCAATCCCTGCATAATAAAGGCGGGTGTCAAATTCATTCCCAGTAAGATTTGAACCGAACAAGACATCACCTTTGCTCCTACTCTCAAGCCAAAGGGACCTGTGATGTCCTGAACCACGATTTTTTTTATTATTTTGTTATGTAGTTTGTACTGTGGTTAGTTGAATTAAATGTATTAAACAACATTAACATTTAATTCAACTAACCACCGCACAACTACATAACAAGAATAATAAGAAAATCGTGGTTCAGGACCCTTGTGTCACCGATAATCCCTGGTTTTGTAGACAGGTTAGGATCGTTTGGATGCACTGCATGAAATGAGAGGACAATGGTTTGTGCGGTGGTTAGTTCAATTAAATGTCTCAAAAACCTTCTGATCATTTCACCATTTATTCTCTAGAACACCCCGGTCACCTCGCCTCACATACACACCCAAACCACTGTCCTCTCATTTCATGCAGTGCATCCAAACGATCCTAACCTGTCTACAAAACCAGGGATTATCGGTGACACAAGGGTCCTGAACCACGATTTTCTTATTATTCTTGTTATGTAGTTTGTGCGGTGGTTAGTTGAATTAAATGTCTCAAAAACCTTCTGATCATTTCACCATTTATTCTCTACAACACCACGGTCACCTCGCCTCACATACACACCCAAACCATTGTCCTCTCATTTCATGCAGTGCATCAAAACGATCCTAACCTGTCTACAAAACCAGGGATTATCGGTGACACAAGGGGTCGAGAACCACGATTTTCTTATTATTCTTGTTATGTAGTTTGTGCGGTGGTTAGTTGAATTAAATGTATTAAAAACCTTCTGATCATTTCACCATTTATTCTCTACAACACCACGGTCACCTCGCCTCACATACACACCCAAACCATTGTCCTCTCATTTCATGCAGTGCATCAAAACGATCCTAACCGGCCTACAAAACCAGGGATTATCGCTGACACAAGGGGTCGAGAACGTGCTATCTTGGCCAACACATATTCAATTAAAGCTTACATTTCCGATCCACATACTGCACATCAACGCAACAGACTATGAAGATAGAAGCCAAATTATGGGTGCATAATTAAGCGACGTCGATTCAGTGGGCGGACCACTTGAATAATAGGGTATAGATACCAAATTGTGTACTGTCAACGGATATCGAGAAGTAATTGTTTCGATGACTCTTTGGATCTAGATGAGTCGACAGAAAATTGTTGACGTTATCAGTAAATATTGTCCCTAATGAACTGTATTTGTTGATATATAAAATAATTGTTACACATTTGGAAAAGTTTTTTGAAAAGTAAAATGTTTCAAAAACGTTAGAATGGTTTCTAGATGCAGATGCTCATATTTTAATTAGGTATAAAATTTTGATGCATGTGAATAAATAAGTCAAATTATTTTTTAAAGGCTTATTGGTTAACAGTAGAAATATCGTGTACAGAAATATTTGGTTACACTGTAAAAGAAAATGGTGGAACGCTACTTCGTAAACACGGTAGTAGCACATTCTGCCAGATGCCACCGTGTTTACGGAGTTACGTTCTACTAATTTTTACAGTGTAGCAAATTAAACAAACGTTTTAATTTTATAGTTATGATTGTTGGCGAAAAATTTAGAAAGCTAGTATTAGCTAAAAATAAAATTGTTGCCTAGTTGCATCATATTAAGAAAATCGTACTTTTTTTTATAAAATAATTGCAGTTGAAGTAGGTTGTCGTAACTTTTCCCAACCAGTTATGATTCTTCTACTGGTTAAATGCTCGAATACGACTTAAAGATTGCTGTTTTCATGCTTAAATTACAATTTAATTTTATTGATAAGATTGAGGATTTCAATTTCTTCTTATATTAAACAATGCTAGAGAACAAACACAATAATAATTAATTATTAACGCTGTCATATATTTCTCTTAAAAATATATTTAACAATTAATCAATCTGACTCAAAATATCAGTGCCAGAATAAAACTTAACTAATAAAAATATTTAATTTTAAAATCTCCAAGTCGAAAAAGAAAAATCTCAGAACGCAAAGAACAAAGCAAAAACGCCTTTTCCGTCAACACCAACTCGACACATTCTTTAACACTTTCTTTTTCGCAATTCAAAACCTCCTTTAAAAGTCTCCCCTTCATGTCAAACTCTCTTCGCTCCCGTTCTTTTCTTTCACCAAGCCAAATAGAAAAATGACCAATGTCCTATTCTGTAACATTAAACACCTGTCTTCCTTCTACCAGGGCAAAGAAATTAAACAGACGCTTCCGAAACCAGAGAGAAAGCGTTTTCAACCACATCGACAGGCTGCGGGAAAGCTTCGAATTAGGTTTCTTTTGTTACCGCGAGACATCTTCGACTCGCAATATGTCACCTCACGTTCGACCATAGAGTTTAGAAGAAGATAGCGGTGCTTGGCGCGACATTAAGTGAAGACGTCACACAGTCGCCAAGTAACCCTAGTAAGCCCAAACAAACAGCTCACTCAACGTTAGTTCAATGTAAAACGTATCATTTTATTCTTAAAAAAGAGTTGATTAAAAATTAAAAAAATGACTGTTTGCACAGTTATAAGCTGTAACATGAGATCTGAATTTATTCAAGATGGTAGAAATGTCTTTCGCAGGAAAAATAAGTTGTAATTATAGTATTTTTAGAGAGTCAAAAATCCCCAAGTCGATGTTGTAAGCCTATGCAAACTCCACTGTAGAATAGCGACAAATACTTCACCGAAAGCGTTTGTTTGGGCTTACTGCAAAGCGATCGATGGCTTCACTTGGCAAACCGGATTTTGTATTGGTATTTGCCCTGCAGCATCTCAATATTCTTCTTAACTCTCTGCGTTCGACTTTCGAACTTACCGCTCCACCCCCGCTTCTGTTCCTTCAACAATCGACCGTTGGGGAGAGACGATTCAATTTCGCTACACCTCTTCAAAAATGGCGAAATATATATTTAAGGCTGCAAATACCATGGATTGTACTTTCAAGAAAAAATCTTAAAGAATACACATAGTTGTAGTTTTATATAGTTTTAAAAAGGTTTTTGAAAGTAAAAGACAGTTTTGACGTTTTGTATTGACTTATTAATTTTTTTGACATAATTTCAATGACTTTCAGATTTTGTACTAGTTAGTATTGCGTATACCTGAAGAAAGTTACCAGGGCGCAGTTTTTAATATTGAAATAAACCCTTAAGAACAAAACAGCGATTCATTAGCGTTTTATTTACATTTGCTTAAAACTTGGTAAGCTGGATTTAAAGTTTTTATCAAATTGTCAATTGAAAGTAACCGCTAAACATGCAGTAGTTATTAAAGAAAACACTAGTTTAAACATTTGTATAAGTTATTATGATTATAAAAAAATTAGGAGCTTAAACATTTTTAGAAGTATTATAGAAAACACTAGTTTGTAAACATTTGGGGAAGTTATTATAGAAAATATTAGTTTAAATGTTTGTCAAAGTTATTATGGAAAACACTATTTTAAACATTTGTAGAAGTTTAAAAGTTAAATTATTTAAAACTTAAACTTGAAACAAGAACTTGCGGAGATTTGAATCCATGCCCACTATTTATACATTCGCATAGGCAAGCCAATGAATAATTATCATCACAGCTGTCTTTCGAGAGGTGAAAAGTAGTGAGGGAGGGAGTAAGAAAGGATAGAAATGATTTATTCTCTGAGTTTGAGAGAATCAGGCCACAAAAGAAAGGGTAAAAGCAAATGCTCTGAAGACACGTATTTCACTAAGAAGCAATATATTATAATTTCTTTTCGACAGTTGTTAAATGGGAGTGCCACATACTTTTAAGTAAAAGGCGAGAGAGGAATAATTTTATCAACTTGAAATGGGATTAAAAATTTGAGGAAGATATGGCAAAAGTATTTTTATTTTATCTCAGTCTATATTTTGAATAAATTTGTTACTTAACTGATTAAGGTAAATTTATATTGCCTCATAGTAACTTTTGAAGTTAACAAACTGATTGACTTGTTACAAACATTTTAAAAGCGAACTTACTAGTCATGTTCTTAGATTTTTCATTAATAGTTCCTTTTTAATTCTATCCCTCAACAATTGGTTTGCTTTATTCTCATACAGAGATGTTTTAATTAAAAGTGTTCTCTTTAAGTTTACTGAAAATGGAAACTATTGATTAAAATATGAAATTGTACATGGCACTTGTTTAAAAGATTTATTTAAAGGACATTGAAGCATTTGAAATTCGAATTAAAGAATAATGCTAAAAATCTAGTTATATACAATATAGTGCAGGTCAGGTGTTAATAAATTGGTGTAGGTTTTATTCTTATTTATATATATCTACTCATCTATTATCCATTGCTCTTCAAACTTCAAAACACAAACAAAATTGTACCGCTCTTCAAGCGCTAATGTTTAACTTCACCTAACTAATGTTTAACTGCATTTTAAAAACACTTGAAGCCATATTCTTTTAATATAACCACGACGCATACTTTTCCCCTAAGCATTATCTCTTAAACTCGTAAACTCGTAAAAAATAATTTGTCTTTTATTTAAATAAAAACTAAATTTGAATATAAAACTAAACACTTTAAGATCTAGATTTTGCAAGTGATTATTTTTTTAATATACCAATGGCATGAATTCAGAAAAAATTAATTACAAAGTATTTCATATTAATTGCCATTTCACTCAAATGGTATGTACCTAAAAATAACAAATTAAAACCTTCAAAAAGAGAAACACACACACATCTTTGGTTTATTCAAATGTGTTGCAATTAGTAAAATGCCTTAAGACAGTTTTTCCTTGATTAGACTTTAAAAAAAAAGCACTTCACGCAATCATTAACGGCTTTTGAAATAAAGAAAAACGTGTGATTTAGTTTTAAAAAATGAAACATATTGAAAAAATACATGTTTTCTTTCTTTTATTTGGAAAATTTATCGTACTTTTAATGATTTTGATCACGTATTAATTTTAATGAACATTTTAAAGGCTTAATATGTAAATAAAACATGCTTCTCTTTCATCAGACATAATGTTGAGTATTGATCTTTTTATGCTCCTTACAATGTAAAAATGTAATAAATAAAGTTATTTACTTTGCTTGTTAAAAAAAATAGTAAATTTCTTCATAACGATGACTTGCATTATATTTATTGCTTACATTAAATTGTTGAGTATAGGGATTTAACCAAACTGCATTGTTGATATTAGGGATGAAATCATTGTATAATTTCCTTTTATCAATTGTCATGGAATTGCCAATAGCAAGAGTTAATCCTTGCTTATTTATATACATCTGATTAGGATCAGTTCTACCACTCGATTTCAACATTCCTAGACTCTAAAAAAGTTAAATTTTTTAAAAAAGCTGTGATGTAATGTCTGGTCTCGATTTTTAAAGTTTCGGTTAATTATCTTTCTTTTTATGGTTTTTAGTTCCTTCAAACCTAATGTAACAATGTGAAAATTACAATTGTATTTTTTTAATTTTTCGCAAAACATAGTTTTCAAAGTCCATTTATTTAAAAAATGGGCAAAATGTGAATAAAGAAGATATCAGTCATATTTTCTGGGGTCTTGGAAGATTATACTGAAATATGTTTATTTTCTTTTTTTTTGTGTGTTCTAGACGTACAATACAGATAGCCAAGTTGGCGATTCCGGTGCCTGTGCCACGGCGTTGATGTGTGGCGTGAAAGGCAAATTCGAGACAGTTGGACTTGATGACAAAGGGGTGTACAACCGATGTGAAAGCAGTTTCGATTCCAAAGTATTCTGCTTAGCGGACTGGGCACAGACCGAAGGTGAGTAGTCTCGTAAAAATGGGCTTAAACGATAAAGGTCCAACATGGGTTATTATTTTTTAAAAAATTAAATTCACATATGAGGGAATTTAAGTATGTTTTAACTTTGCACTGCAAAAAAGCTGTCGAAGTAAAAATGCAAATGTTTATTTGTTAAAAATCTTAAAAAAGTCTCTTAGTTTTACACCGATTGCTTTGACATTTAGTCAAAACTGTCCTTTCAGTTACTCGCAAATTTTTCAACCCGTTTCTATTTGGTATGGAATTAACTATTTTTGTATCTATGTTTATTTCTTTTTCAAAAACCAACCACTGATAGAAAACTGCAGTGAACAGGTAAAGAATGGTTCAAATAAGTAGCGAAGGAACAGCAAAACCTTAGTCCTGACTAAACACACGCTCTCATTAAGCAGTTGAGTAAAGAATTTCATGACAGGAGCAACTCGTTGAATGCATATAAAATTAATAATGGTCATAAGTTATGTTGTTCAGGTTAAGAGTACCTGATATTTAGTTAATAAGGATTCGAAGCTATGCTTTTGAAGGAGCCACCCAGCAGAAGTACTTGCTCTTTTCCAAAAGAACACGAGATAAGTCCAAGTTAAAAATCGTCTTTTGAGAGCAAATATATGCTATTTGTTTGAAATACCATTTACTATCAAAATAAAGAAGGATTTGAAGGTGTTGCAAGTGAACAGGTAAAAAATTTAGCTGTTAGGTCGTTCTGCGTAGAAGAAGCAAATTGACAAAGCCCTTTGGCTTGCATTTAGCTGTACCACTGAACAATTTGGTGTACACTGAAAAAGAAGAAGAATTAAAATCACCTAATAATTTAGAAAAAAAAAACTTTTTTTTCAACGTAAACTTTTCATAAGAGCATAGAGATATACGATATTTTTAGTTTGGCATTAACTTACGTTGGTAACTATGGTTTATTTTAGTAAAAACAATTATGAATATAAAACTACCCCTAGTCTAATATTTTGAAAGCAATTATGTTCAAAACTTGCTATTTTTCGAATTTTGAAACAAAAGACCTTACTTGAAATCTGATTTTTTTTACATTTGAAAGGACTAGTTGCAAAACTTACTTTCTTCAAAGTATAACTAAGATATGGGGTCCAGCCTCTTCATTGGTGATTTAGTCCAATAGAATTTTCGATTGATAATAGTTGTCAATGAACGGACTGGACCCTATATCTTAGTTATACTACAGAGAAGGTGAATATTGGAACTAGACCCTTCATTTGTTGCGTACTTGGCGAATCGATCTTAAAATCGTAGACTAGTGACTTGTCTGGAACAAATAAAGTTAAGAGAAAATAACATTAAGTTCGCTTTGTGAACTCAATTTCATTGAACAATTTTCGTTTCAAAACAAATAAAGTTTCTAAAGAATTTATCGAAGGAACGTTTCAAAATCAATGTACCGGGTACAATAGGAATCAAATTGAAAAATGAGATAACGTCTTAAACGGTCGAAATTTTTAAGAGTCTAAAATCACAATGTCGTTTGATCTTTGTTAACATTTCGACTATTTCAGCTTTTCATAAACAAAAACAAAATCAATCTTATTTTGTTTCCTAAATCATTAACCATTTCTTTTTTTTAAAAGTATTTTCATTTTAAAATTGTAAGCTATTTAAATCTATCTTGTATAGTTGGTAGTTTTTATTTCATGTTTTATGCGATACTTTCATAAATTTTGAAAATGTATGATAAGCAATAAATTTCCAGAATGTTGACAGGCATTGTTTTATCGAGTTAATATGTATAGACGGATTTTTTAAGCCAAGTTTCCATTCTAGCGTGGCGTTTATCTTACTATTATGATAGCCAGTGACCTGATATAAAGTTTTTTAAAAAGTTATAGATATAGATATGTCTTAGTCATATTGGACATAGTTTAAGATAAATTAGAGGGTCCTAGGACTTGACCCACAAAGTTACATTCTTCGAACTGCAAATAAATTTAGTAAGCGTTTTTACAATATTAATAGAATTTGTGTAAGAGAATGAATGAAAATTGCCAATTTCAGCTTTTGAAAGTTTAAATTACAACTAAATTCTGTGTTAGGATATTTTCTTTTGTAAGTTGTATAAATCTTTTGTGAAAGTGGTTCCAGCAAAAGTTACTGTTACATATCTACTTGTTTTTCGATAAAAATTTTAGTGAGTATTAAAGGAATAGGAAAAACAGGCCATTTTAGATTTTTAGAACTTCTTGTTAGTTCACTATTGAAAAATCTTTAAAAACATTTTTACAACAATTAATAAAAAGTATTAACCAATAATCATTCCAAATTTAATGAAAATTTGATCATTTTCCAAGTGAGACTTGATCTTTAAAACCAGTTGGTTTTAAATGACCCAGCATTTACTAAAAAACGGGATTTACTAAAAATATTAATGAAACGGTAATAAAAAAATCAAAAATACGACTTTATGTACATATGTCTTTCACTTACTAATGCATAAAATTACTAAGAGCACTCTCAGAAGAACTTGTGTTGACTTTCAATACAAAATATTTTGTTTTTCTCAATTATTACAAGTTGTGTTGAAACAATACAAAAAGGTTAGCACAAAAATTGTGTTGAAGGCGCAGCACGCATGCATTCTTCTGAAATGTATAGTTCAGCATCTGTTCTTTAATATTTCGGATAAATTCGCTTAACCAAATATATTACGGTACTTTAAAATAAATGTTATAATTTCGTTATCATATTTTAGAAAATAATATAGTTTACAGTTTTTTGTCAATCGCGCATGGATATGATAATCATCTCCTCTCGGTATCGTCAGTTGTGCCGGAACAACACAAATTTGTGTTTGTATGTCCCAACACAATTATTATATTGAAGAGACAAAATATTATAATATTGCATTTTTTTTACAATACTTGTTCCACCTGTGCTGTTTGAGCACAATTTTTTTCTGAGTATAAACTAACCAAATTATTATTAATAACATAGTTATTTTAATGCAATTACATAACAATAGTTAGACATATGTATATTTATAAGAATTAATTTTTTCATATATAGATACCTAATTTCAATTAACATTATCTATATTATGCTATTCTATAGCCTTTCAATGAATTCATATTTTATTGATACGATGTGTATTCTTCTAATTACCAATATGTTTATTGTTCTAAAAACATAAAGAAGAAATCAGAGTTATACTAAATAACTTTTAAAAAATGTATTGGAATATTCGCATATGAAAATGTTTATATATTCAATTTTATTAATTGGATTAATAGAAATAACTAAATATTAAACACATTCTATCGTGTCTAAGTAATATAAACATGTTTCCATGGAAAACTTTCTGTATAAATGCTTATTTGTATTCCCTGCATTAGAAAAGGGAATATCGAACAAAAAATGCTCATAAATTTTCCATATCTATGAAAATACGTATATTTGTTTTGATACTTATTAAATATATATCCAACTAAACAGAAAAAATAAAAATATTGGCAGGTATTTTATTAAGGTGATAGAATACAATCTAAATCTTTTTGAAACAAAACTAATTCATGTGAACTACAATGTTCGTTGACAATAACAAATATTGAATACGAGTTTCACAGTGATGAATAATTAGTAATGCATGAATAATAGGATTTTATTGCTATTGATATACAAAAAAAGTTATAATCCTCTAGGAATCATAATTTGTTTATAACCTTTTATGTGGAAAATCCGATCTTTGTAAGAATTTCCACCAAGCCCGAGATTAGGACTAAGAAAAATTTCGAAATTTGTATCAAATATTATTAATCCAAAATATCAAGACCTATCTTTTATCTTCAAAACTAGTAATACTATTTTCAGAACTATTCGTTTTAGTATATAGTAAGTGCAAAAATGGCGTAGTTTAGTTTAGTTTGAATTATCGTCGCACTAGAGCTACATGAGAGCTATTGGCGACGGGCGTCATATTTTAAAGCCACAGTCAGCAAAAGTGGCGTAATTTTTCCTGCTTAAGTCAATATAAGGTATCGAAATAAGCGATATTTCTCGATAAGTAAAATTCATTTTGTACTATTCAGTTTAAAAATAAGTATTTATGTAACTTACCTTGTCCTTTAGTGAATTATAATGAAATGAAAGACAAAAAAATTAGAGCTATTTAGTTATTAACTACGTACTAAATAGTTTGTCATTTACGCTATTGGAAAATATTTTTATTGTACAGATCCCTTTAGTTTCAGTTTCTGTATGTATATAAACGCAAATTGTAAGTAACAGTAACTTATTGCCGAACTCTTTTATTTAAATTTTATGAAATGTTTTTATTCAATATGTAACAATTTTTAATAAGGTATTAATCCTAATTGATCAGTCACAGAGTTGCAAAAATTGTTTTTCAATAAAAAGTAGGGCGGAAATATATAAAAGGTCCAAAGTTTTCAAAACTCATATTCTATTAAGTACTCACAAAGAGTAAATTTCTTCACTTTACAAGAATTAAAAAAAATAGTTTACGATAATATAAGTTTACTAAGGGGATTACTAATTAAGATTAAGTTTGCTAATATAAGGTTACTAAGTTTGTTTTAATCCTGTGATACTAACAAACTGAAATACTAACTGTAAATAAGATAATTTAAAAATAACTTTCCTTTACATTATAAAAATAAGGTATAATGTGGATAAAAGCGTGTGATTTTACTTGGTAACAGTAAAAAGGGTAAAATGTCCTTCCCGAAATACAAAGTTGCTTTTCCTCGTAAGGCGCGATATTAACGCTAATAAAGAGTAACAGCAAAGGATACGAGGGTCTTAAAGCCTTCATTTAATTAATGAAGATAGTCACCATGAGAAGATCTTTGTCTTTATGATGTTGAAAGGTATGATACGAGCAGCGAAGAATAATAGGGCACATCAAACACCTTCCAAGTATATTTTCTTTTGCTTTTTCTTAGGGTTCTTTCATCCTGTTTCGTAATTATTTCCCCTCCCGCCGGGATTTCACGTATAACACCTTTTCGCCTATTAACAGAGGCAGGAGCGTTTGCGACTTTAAGGTTAGAATGGGATGGAAATGCTGCTTGGTAAACAACGCAGGCGAAGACAGGTTTGTCAATTGAACCCATTGATCGCCTCCGAAATACGCTAAAACAACGCTTGGCTATTTATTGGGCTCTAAGTTACATTGTTAGGTAAATTTGAATTATCGTCGCACTAGAGCTACACAAAGGGCTATTCTAAGTTACATGTAATAATTACACAAATAATAAATCTACATTTTTGAAAGAAAATATTTTTTGGAAGCTAATTCAGATCTGGTACAACACTGTAAAAATATGCTGCGTAACTTTCCTATATAAAACTGGTAGAAGCCTAGATGCCTACAGCTTTCTGTAGCGTTACACAAAATGTATGGAGCAACTTTGCACAAATAAGAAGTTAACTCAAGTTTTGCCGTGTAACATTACGCCCTAAATTTAGTGTATCGTTACTCCGATGGCCGGAGGCAACACTTGCTGCCAGCGATTTTGCTGAGTAAACTCCTTCTTTGTGAACCTTACTCCATGAGTAAGGTACATTATTCCATGAAGCTGGAGTAACTTTACCCAGAGTTTTTTTTACATTGGGTTAAATTATAGATGTTTCGTATATAAATCTTATTGAGAAAGTGCAGTGTGGGCGTATCACAACGATTTGGCGACTTTCAAACGACTTCGTTTTTCTTCGCGCCAAGCATTTCTACATTATTCTGACTTCCATATTTGTGTTGTTATTTTAATGCTCTGTCATTGTTTGCAGAGAGTAATATGATTATTTAATTAAAGAATTTGCTTTTGTAGAGTTGCTTTTTGTGCCTGTTAGTTGTTGGTGTCAAAACGCAAAGGCTGGAATTGCGAATTGTGTAATTGCTGCCTTATTCCACACTTTATGCTGATGAATGAAAACAGAACGTGTAATTTAGTCGAAGAGATTTCTGTAGTTGTTTAAGTGTATCATAGAAAATGTAATTATAAAGGAGTACTTTGTCATGTTTTTAAAGTTCTTTGAAACATTTTGTTATCGTTGAAGACAGCGTAAGCGTGGTAGAATATAAGTAATTAAAAATTGCGTTTAGATAGTAACTTTTTAGGGACTTAAATATTGTTCACCAGTTATTTTGCATCTTGCAATTTATCCAAAAGCTGCGAAGTAGTCAACAGTAACATTTAAATGTAATTCATTTAACATAAGCAAACCTCATATCCAATATTGTAATGAAAAAAATCTCTTATTACTTATTTACCAAACACTTTTTCTGGATTTCACAATATTTTTGGTTTTGAACTGAAATATGGATGTTGCAATCAAATGTAAAGGAAGCCACACTGTAAAAAAATACCTGTTGTTTTTACAATTAAAAACTGTCAACTTTGACGCCACTTAATAACTGTTTTTTTACAGTTTAAAACTGTAAATTTTTTACAGGAAAACTGTAATTTTAACAGGGAGAAACTGTTAGTTTAATAGTTTTCCCACGTTAATGTAACAGTTTTTCCCTGTTGAAATTCCAGATTTTCCTTGTTAATTTAACAGTTTCTCCCTGCTAAAATAAAAAACCCAATACTAGCCCTCGCGACCGAGTAATTACTTTTTCGCAGACGGTTCAGTTTTGGACTCGCACGCAAGAGGTTCCTGGAATAAGTATAGACCGGGCCCGGTTTTGATCCAGGAACTTCTTGCGTGCGAGCCCAATACTGAACCGTCTGCGACAAAGCAATTACTCGTTCACGAGGGCTAGTATTGGGTATTTGTGCTGACCGCCACAAAACAGTTACAAATACAGTTTATACAACTAAATCAAAGTTACAGTTAATAAACATTAACGCTACAGAAACTCAATGCGCGGGAACGAATCAGAACGATGATCTCAAGCACGTGACTCTTTGCACGTCTTCAAATTTCCCAAAGGGCAGGTGCATTTGATGGGTTGTGAGTATGACGTCATGTTAACGAAGATAAAAACAGTTATAAACTGTTTTTCTAAAGAACAGTTTTTAACTGTAAAAAATATGGTATTTAACTTTAAAAACAACAGGGTTTTTTTACAGTTCATACATCAAAAAGAACGTATTTTTAACTTACAGTCCCTGGACAAATTATTAGACGCACTGCAAGATTTCATGTAAAATATTAATTACCGGGTGATATTGTACCGTTTTATTATTTTAAATTGATTTGTTTTTTATTTTTATATTATCCAATCAATTACCGATTTATTTGACATAAATAAACCGCATTAATTTAGAAAAGCATAAGTTTATTAAGTTTTAAAGGAAAGTGAAATTAATGTTAGTAAAAGTCAATATTTAGTTGAGCCACCTTTAGCCGCTATCAAAGCTTTAATTCTGCGCGGCATGCTATCAATGCAAGACTGTACTGTCTCCTGCATTTGAGGATGATGATTCCACACATAAATAATCTTATAATAAATAATTAATATAAATTAATCTTAATCATAATTATCTTAAAATAAATACAAATATGTAGTCTACAACAATTCTTTCAAATAAAAATCAATAATATTGTAGTTTAAATATACCATTATTGCATAAAAACTCTTATGAAACATAAAATTACTATAAAAAAATACAGTGCGTCTAATAATTTGTCCAGGGACTGTATATTGGAAGTTGTATTTTCATCGCATATACTACACTCAAGGAAAAACAACTTTTACAGAACTTAGGTTCTAACATTTTTTTCAGTCTCTCTTTATTGTTTCCACTCTCGTTACAGCTTAGAAAAAGAAATTTCGATAGTTAGTGACTTATTAGTTAGAGGTAAAGTATATAATATTAATTATTAAGTATTTCACAGTTTTTATTGTATTATTAGTACCATTAAAAAATACTCAAAGATAACTAGTTATTAGTATTTAACAATAACTATTTAACTCGTATTATTATTTAAAAGTGGACTATTATATACTTGATAAATAGTATTATATACTTTGCCTATATATTTAGGTATTATTTTACAGAATAACTCATTCTATACTTTGCCGTTAATAAATACATATATACTATGAACTTAAATCTTTGTCTCAACATTTATTCATTCAAAACTAAAAAAAAAGTAAATAACTAAATTTCTGAACCATATAAAATTTATATATCAAGTTAAGAGAAGTTATTTTAAAAATTTCGATTATTTTTTTAAAAAATGCAATTCACATCGATAGTCAATTTTAAAATTACCTAACCTTTTAGCGAACTTTAAAAAAAATCCCCTCTCCTTCACACACTTAAAATGTATATTGGTAAAGAAGGTAGGTGAAAGATTTTAGGTTTGTCCGTTTTTTCAGACATGACATGTAACCATTTATACTACCTGTTAAAATTCAACAATTACCACTACCACTCTCTAAAAAATTGACAATTGGAACAGGATGGAGAATGTTTATTTTTTCTTTTTATGTGGAATTGTTGTGTGGACAAAATAGCTGTCGGATGGTATGTTTGTGGGGTGTAAGATAACTTTTGATGTATATCTGTGACGTCAACGTGGACGTTGTCGTTCTATTTGGTCATTAAAAGCGATGACTCCATTGACCGTGGATCTCCAAAACTAAACCTCTCTGCGTTAATCCAATGAGAAAAAATGTTTTCTAAGCCACATTTCTCCGGCTGTATTGAATATTTTTCAAACACTTATTTCCCATATGATAAATTTAGATAACTTACAGGTCTTTATAATCCCACTTTTTGAAATTCATTCCAATAGATTTTTGTAAAATTATTAATTGAAAATTTAAAACATATTCGAGCCAATTTCAAAAATGGGATTTTAGATATCTCTAAGTAAGCTTCATTTATCATACTATAAAAAAATACCATTTGTAAAAATATTCAACACCGCCTGATTAAAGTGGCTCAAAAAATAATTTTTACCTTTGGATAAACCATTTGGTTTGGAGATCCTCGGTTAATCGGGCTCATTCGTCCTTAGTAACCTTATTCATATTAAGGTGATACGGTACCCAAAATATTATTTCTATAAATAATAACCTAAACTTGTAAATTATAGTGGTTTTATATAATGTTTACCCTAAATAAACATTTTTTAGCAATAAAAACAAATATTTACAAGTAGTTTTTGATTTATTTAAAAAAAAAGTCAAAATTTTGAACTTTTTTAAAACGCTACTCCGTTTTCAATTTTGAGAATAACTCCACCAAACTTTTATAGTTTATTTTTAGTACTATTTGTTCAAGAACTGTGCATGGATTTTAAAATGTGAGCTACAGTCAAAAACTAACATGCATTTATACGGAAAATCACCCAAAATACAAATTATTGAATTCAACATTTTTTAAAAAAACAACCATACATAGTAGACCTTATTCCATGCACAATTTTGTGCACCATATATATAAAAACACTGGTTAAAAATTTCAAAATTCTAACTTAATTAGCAAAAAAGCCTTAGGGATTTATTAAACACAAGAATTGAAAAACACGAAACCAAGAAAAAAGGTTGGAAGCAGACGAAATACGTATTCAAACTTATAGGAATGACTCCAGACAATATTTAATAACTTTTTTTCTACAAAAGATATCATTATGAAACTTTCAGTAAATGTTCAAAAAGATATTGTAAATAATAAGAAGTAAAAACTGAAAAATCGATATTTTGACCAATTTTTGGGTATTGTATCCCCTTAACATGAAACTTTTCATTTCCAGGCAAATCTACCGGGCTGGTTACCACGACCCGAGTGACCCACGCCACACCGGCCGCCATGTACGCGCACTCGGCCAACCGATACTGGGAAAGCGACGACAAGATCGCCCGCGATCCACCCACGGACCCCAAGAAGGGCGACTGCAAGGACATAGCGAGGCAGCTGGTGGAGGACTCGCCGGGAAAGAACTTCAACGTGAGTGCTTGGTTCTGCACCTCAGTTCCAAATGCATGTTATTGTTTGGATGCTTTTTGAAAGGAGTGAAGAATTTGATCTTTGTGACAGGAGGCCAACCTTTACCTCTCTCTGCAAATATCTAGGCACTTACAAAATAGGGAGACTGTCATAGAAATATAATAAAAAAAAAGTGCGACCTATGGAAACGACCTATGCGTATCAATAAATGTGGAAAATGTTCAAATAGTAAGTAGGCGAGAAATCGGCGCAATTTTACGATTGAACACTCGCCTGCTCATTGTATTTTTTGAATATTGGGCCAAGCATTGGACGGTAAACATAAAAAAACACTCGACCTATTCATTTAGTTAGGTTAGTTTGCATTATCGTCACACTATAGCTACACCAGGGCTATTATCTATACTTTTTAAGAACAATAAAATATTATGATTTTAACTGAATAATGGTATTTCAGCTGGTCATGAACTAACATAAAAAATAATTCCTACACTATTTCCGTGTCAATCACAATCCTACAATAATTATAAAAAAATATTAAAAATAATTAGCAAATGTAAGAGCATTTACCTTTCTAGTTTCTATTTTATAACCAGAAAAATACTTTTAAAAACTGACCAAACGCAATTTACTAGTGAAAAAAACTTCTTATATTTCCAGGTGATATTAGGGGGTGGTCGTCGTCACTTCTTACCCCGTCGCGAGCCGGACCCTAAAAATCCGGACAATGCCGGACGCAGAGAGGACGGACGAAATCTCATAGAGGAATGGCAGCGAGACAAAAAGGCCCGGGGACTAAGCTACAAGTACGTCTCAAAGAAGAGAGAGTTAGACAAAGTGGACCCACATAAGGTGGACTACCTTTTGGGTAAGCTTGATTAATTTATTTATTAGTTTTTGTGTTTGAATTGTTAAATGTTAAAAGGAGTCAAGTGAAATTGAAGTATTTCTACTTCCTTTCAACACGAAATATACGTGGTTTTTTTTATCAACCTCCGATGGACTGTAAAGGAAATACGTGTCAATATACAAAAAAAAAGATTTTAGTACCATAAGTTACAAAGCAGCTTATTTCTCTACATAATCACCTTGACGATTGTCATATCTGTGAACAAGCTTCACACAGAAAAAAAAATTGTTGAAAGAACAAAAATTTTGTTGTAAAGGAAATACGTGTTGTAGCGCCACACGTATTTCCACGTTCCACGTTCCATGTTCTCCACACGTATTTTGGTAGCGCCAACAAAAATTTTGTTCTCAGTACCAAATTATTTTGTTGAAATTATTTTGTTGATTCAACCAAATGGTTTTGTTGATTCAACCAAAAATGCGCCAAACCGAAAATGCTCAATGACCGACCACAGGACTTTCGGACCCAACAGATCTATCGAGCACGTACTTCGCATATACTCGGTAGGTCTTCAGTGGTACCGGGACTCGATCGCGGGGCCTCCCGATCTCGAGACCGAGATGCTGACCACTAGGCTCACTACGACCCTAAGTTACCTTTGAAAATAGCAATCAAATCCTTCCACGACGATAATGGCCGAATGGCGCCCTTAATTTTCTTCGATTTGCCGTTGATGACAGGCGCCATGACGTCACAGTTATAAACAGCCAATAGCAGGCCGAGCTTACCTCAACCAAACGGGTTTTGTTGTGGCGAAAATACACGTTTTGTTGGGACAAGTAAAATATTGTTAAGTTAACAAAATTAGTCAACAAAACACGTCAACAAAAAAAATTTGGTTCTCCCACACAACAAAACATTTTTTTCTGTGTTTGAAATACCCTCTTCATAAAATGTAGCCGTCAAGTGAGAATTGAGAGCTGTTATTTTTTTCTCGCAGGCAGAAGGGAACAGTGCAATAGAAATTCATCGAAGAATGAGTCGAGTGTATGGATACCCTTTTATGAGTGATGGCGTTGTTCGTGAATGACGTTGAAAATTTAAAGGTGGCCGAACTGATGTTCGTGAAGAAGGGGACTAAGGAATAAAGTCTGTCGCTACAGACGACATTGTTCAGCGAGTTGACCAAGTGTTTAGGGAAACTATAAGATTCACCATAAGTGAATTATCGATTAACATAGTGGCTTGGAGGATTGATTTTCCAAATTGACGTGGAGCTCAAAGAGACCGTCACAACTCCCTTCAAATCATTGGTGGCGGCATTTTATAAAGAGGGTATTTCAAAGTTTGTTTACATATATGACAAATGCCTTAATCTTCAAGGTGATTATGTAGATTAATAAGCTGTATTGTACCTTATTTTTGGTAATAAAATCTTTTTTGTATATTGACCCGTGTTTAACATTTACAATCCATCGGAGGTTGAAAAAAAAACAACCCTCGTATATTCATAGAAAACCACAGAATACAGATATCTTGCTTTTTTTCAGTATATTTTCGAAAACAATTATTTGCTTTTTGCAAGTAGTTTATAGAACGGTTTCTAACACTTAACATGGAAGAATTTCGAGTACTTTTGTGAGGGAAGTAAGAACGAACAACATTTATATAATTATTATTTTAAAATGGAAAATTTATTGTGGTTAAGGTTTTTCGAGTAGATAGCAGGCACATCAAAAACACTTTTAAATATTAATATGAAATACTTTTATCACTCAAATTTCTAAATATTTGTATAGAATTTCTCATCAATACAAAGTTATTACTAGTATATATTGATAAACAATCATGTGGATAAAATGTAGTCAGTATAAAATTCATATAAATTACTTTAAGTAATTTATGTGAATGTAAAACTTAACAGTATGTAAAACTTACGCGGCCAAAAGTATTAGTTGGTATTAAGAAAAACGGATTTAACTATTATTAACTAGATCAAAGAGGGCGAGGAATTTGGACGAAAAAAATAATAATATAACACATATCTGTAATTCAGGACCTTTATATAAGATTTTTTAATATCAGTTAATTAGTGAAATTATAAGCATATCACACTGACTGTACGCAAAAAAGTAACGTATCTGACAAAATTTACTTTAAAGTTGTAATTACTAAAATAAGCATTATTTAGAGATTTATATATTTTATCTGAAGCAACTTTTATAGCAGATTCATTACTTTTACACAGATAAAATAAAATAAATATACGAAACTTATGACAGCAATATTTTATAAACATTACTGTTTATCAAGAAATATTGTTATTCTATATTTATTATGTGAAATACACTTTACTAAGTCCATCACATACAATATTCAAATCGAAGCTTCTAGCTGTTACAGACCCTCTTGGAAGTGACGCTTTTATAGGTTATACATATTTATCTAGTTTAAATTATTTTGTGATATCAAAACGTTTGTTTTATGAGGGAAAATATTGTCCATATCGCTTTGCATAAAGAAGAAACAATGCAAAATTCTAAAAAAGGGCCAATTAGTGAACTTCAAATCTATCTTATTAACTAGTGAACTTCAAATCTATTTTATTAACAGATGATATTTATTCATGTAAAAGCAAAAAAAAAGCCAATTTCATAAAAGTAGTATCATAGACGTTTAAGTCAGATACATTTATAATTTTAAAAACCGTGTGCAAAATTTTCAATGCACTAGGAATTATTTGGCGTGGAAAATAATTTTTTTACGTTGGAATAACATAGCGAGAAAACTTAGGTTTGGAGATCCGGCCAATGCTCTCATTCGCAAATCAAGCATTTTTAAATGACTCAAATTGTATTTTATCATTAAGTCAATGAAAAACTAAACCAACATAAATGTACGACGGACAGCCCAAAGAACTATTAACTCAATATTTTATTTCTAAATACTAGGCAACACCTCTTATTGTTTAACGAAGCAGGCCAAAATAGTTTCGCCGTAATATTATAATGCGCACAAAATTGGAAGACAGAGCACGTACTTCGTGAAACCTTTATTTACGTACAGTACATGGAATATTTAAAATGTATCTGTATGTTATTAAATTCTTTAACAGGCGTGAAAAATGATATCTATGATAAAAAAAATATATTATCTTATCGGTTGCAAAATTTTCCCTTGAGGTTAAAAAGCAAAAAAAATCTATTTGGCCTTTTTCCAAAAGACAATTACGAAGAAAAATGGAGAAGAGATAATAGTAAAGAGGTATTTCAAACTATATATCTTAACAGTTTTTTGCATTGGCATTTTTTATGAGACTACAAATCTTCTCAGCTAAGTGATGTTATTTTTATATATGCTTATACTTACACGCGTTGTATAAATTATGGAATATCTTAATTTAGTTTTCAATGCGTACTTCAGTTGCATAAATCTTTCAATTTTGGAGAAGTGTTTAAAAATGTAATAATTTATTTTTTGGCTCGGTTTAAACTAAATTTATAAAAAACATAACGGTATTTTTTTAATAATTAATTTCTATTTGGTTAAAAATTATTAAAAATGCGTTATTATCTTAGCACTGAACTTAAGGATTGTGGTAATTATTATAAAATAAAGTAGAGTGTTCCCTACACGAGCGTACATTTTACGTTTTATGAGCATTTTGTCCTTTAATAAATTTTTATTGCAAGTGCTGCAGTAACGTATCAGCAAAAAATTGGACTTTCCAGAAAATCACTTTGCCGTTTTTATTGCATTTTGAAAAACTTACGGATCTACACAGACTTGAACTAATTGTTATATTTAAAAAAATTTAAAATTTTCTTTCGAGTCATTTTTATCAGATACGTCATTTCTATGCTTACGATATAGACTTCCATATTTAAATATTTGATAATTGTTGTTACCTAATGCGGAAGTGCATAATGCGCTGTATTTGGACAGTCCTTCCAAGAAAAAAACTTATCCAAACCTTTCATTTGACTGAAAAATAATTTATATTGTATAATTGAGTCTTCTTTTCCAAAAGACGTAATTGCCTGACAATCTGTAAACAACAATACTGTTCTGAAAACGTGGGTCAAACCCAGTCGGCAATAGCGTTAAAGGTTTTCCGTGCTTAAAGGTTTTCCGGGTACAAGTACATACTGGTAGACTCCATGGCCTGGGCAACAGCATATCTTTAGAGATAGCATCTGCACTCAAACAATGACTTGTTTGCAGTAGTCCCATACAACCAATCACAAAAGCGAAAAGCAATTACTGAGACATACTTCGCCAACTTTTTTAGATAATTGATTGGTCAGAGTGGACTACTCACACTACGTCCTACTTAAAATGATAACCCGTGTCTTGTTTAGATGAAGTGTTGCTCTGGGTCAACCCTGAAAGATGCCAGAGATAATTTTAACTGCAGGGTTGGATTGTGTGGTACATTCGTGACTAAATTTGGCGCTCGTTAGGAGACCAGTAGTGTTTGTGGACATATTACCAGGCAATTATGAACTTTTTTTTTAATGTCTCAATAAAGCTAATCACATCCAATGCTATTCTTGCAGGTCTGTTCGGTGCTGGCCACATGTCGTACGAGTCGGATCGTGACAAAGGAGTAGAGGGCGAACCCTCTATCGCACAGATGACCAGGAGGGCTATAGAAGTGCTCAAGAAGAATCCGAGAGGCTACCTTCTCATGGTTGAAGGTAGGTACTAATTAGTGCCTACTGTAGTCGTTCTATATTAAGAAAAAATTAGTTAAAATCCGATTTCAACAAATAACAGTTTGTGCATTTTCTATCAAGCTATAGAAACAAAGAACTTCTCTCTCTAAATTATATATCGTTCTGTTATAGGTTCGCGGGTAATATTTTTCAGTTCTGTTTTGTCGAATTTGCAAATCGTAAAATTCAAACTTATTCAGCTTCAGTTGAAATATAAAATGATTATTAAAATTAATTATATTTATGATTAAAATAATTTTAGAAAACTCGTTTCGCCAGAAAACAAGTAATCACTCTTGAGAATATTGTACACTGAAAAGTGTGTGGGAATCAAAGGTTGCTCATTTTTTATTAGGAAAGTTTTACAAACCTATGTACAGTGTGTCAAGATACTACATTAGCTGACATTAATTCACTGGAGTGATTTAAAAAAAAATTGTTGGTTGTATTTAATGTAAAATAGTTAATTATGAATAAATAAGTAAACTTTAAGATTAACACTTAAAGGTATTTTTAGAAATTATTTTGTTTTAAATAAAAATTCTTACTTTTTTTAACCAGTTTTCTATAAGACGGGGCGTTGTAAAATACGAAAGAGTTTTAACTAAATCGCTTGATTCACTATCCTGGCCATTTGTACACTTTTTGAGATGTTCTGATAAAAAACAGAATTTTTCGTATATTGTTTTATACAAAGATACTCTCCCATTAAGTTATATAATTCCATTCTTTTTAAAACAACTTCTTTTGAACGTAATTCTGAAAAAAAAAAGTTTATAACATTAATTTAGTATTGATTCTTGATTATATAGACTTAAGAATAGATACACAATGGTAAAATTTATACATTTATCTAAAAAAACTTTTTTTCTGAAAAATAAAGAAGACAAACTTATATGAAGAAGTTACAACTCTAAAAACTGCTATAAAAAATTCGGTATTTCCTCTTTAATTCGATCATTTAAAGGCTCATCTTAAAAGAACTCGAAAAGCAATCCTCTTTATAGTTGCCTTCAGGCAAAGGAATTACATTTCAAGCAGCTTATAATCATCCATACATTCAAAGAGAGCCTTCAAAACGTGTGACTATTACCACAACATTAGAAATTCAGCATAAAAGTTTCAGGCGAATCGTAATCGTTGGGGAAATATGTATGGAATTATTTGACAATTCATATCTCTATTGTTGGAATCGTCATATGTTCTTACAAAATGTATGAAGTCCTTGAATATATCTAATGTTAGTTTTTGAAATTGTGAAGCCATTTGGAATATCGGAGAAAGTTTTTAAATTTGTAACAAAGAGTTCTTTTTTTAGATTGCCTTTGCGAACATAAAAAGAATAAAGATTTATGTTATAGCAAAAATATGTTTTAAAATTTTCGTTATTTTCTTTATAAACGGAAAAAGAGAACCGAAAATGCATTTGTGTGTGAAATATCGTAGCTTGTAACTTTATTAGTTACGATCAACCAAATAACTTGGAAATAATATGTATTTCTTTGTCCCTTTTAGTTATTATATTTCATTGAACCTCGAGTAATATTTTATAATCCTAATCGTATACTGTAAAACTAGTGGAACCAATCTTCCCCCAATTTTGCAGTGTAACATTATTCATTCGCAAACACTGTGACATCACTTATTGCCAACTTCTACCGTGTTTACAAAGTAAAGTTCCATCGTAGGTTTAGAGTGTATTTAAGTTATTTTTTCCAGTTTTACTTTTAACTCAAATATTTTTTTGATTATCAATATTTTTTGTCGGTTTGTTTATTAAGTGATTTTTTTAAATGTATAAATGACTTGTTCCGTTTGATTAAGAAAAATTTTCTAAGGTTAAAAGGCTAGAAGTATAATTCATTTATGCCAACACTCTTTTGTGTGTCTTTTATTTGGGGTAAGTTTAACCTTGTACAGCTCCGAAAAATAAAAATAAAAAGCTCCTCTTTTCAACGTTAATCCTATGGATGGGTGGATCATTTCATTCTCGCAGCTCTACTTCGTTACAATTTGACGCATTACGCTTGTTAGTAGTATTTTGTTAAAGTTCTGGCGTGAATACGTCCGAGATTTGAAAAGCAGTTTTGCCTTTTACTTTCCCTTTTATAAAATTTTTTTTAATATACAATAATAAGTTAGAGTGAATAAAGTGTTATTATTATGTAACTAGCAAATAAATACCCGTACTTCGCACGGACTAAAAAAAAAGTTTTAATTGATCCAAGTATATGTACAATTTAATCCATTATAGGATAATAAACTTGTTATTATTCCCGCTCGTTATAAAGTATAAAATACTGTTACTTATATTACCTTAAAAATCCAAAATATAAAAATACGCTATAAATGCACTCATAAAAGTCATCGTAATTTTCCTCATAAACATATAAAACCTTTTAGCTCATTTGGCGCGTTTTTGGAAAGAATTTGGCGAGAAAAGAGATATAGCTACAAACACTCTTATTATACAGCTCTACCACAATGGCCTTCGAACAACAAACCAGTTTATAAATTAAAAAATATATATTATTTGGCGCGTTTAGGTAAGAATTTGTCGAGTTTGGCAACGTATTTGGCGAAAAAATGAAAACAAAGCCCTAAAATGTAGCTCTAGTATGATGGCCTTGAACAACCATCATAGTTATAATTCACAGAAGTAGCTTAAATATGCACATTTTTGCAATCAACAGAACCATCAATGAAGAAATCTATCACCTAAATCTACAATAAAATGGAGAATAGAATGGAGACTGGACGGAATTACGTCACTTGAAACATATAAATTATTTTTCAAATAATGAATTTAGTTTCTGAAGGTAATGGCAACAGAATAAAATAAACATTTTCAATTTTAAATATTTTCGTTAAAAGTTTTATTTAATTTTTTCAGCAGATGGCATCAGGAAAGTAAAAAAAAATGATAGGATCTGAGCGAAATTGGTGTATTTTTTTCAGAATATTCGAATTTTCTCTAAAAATAGAACATTTTGAGTTCTGAAAGTTCAAAAATCATAATCTAAGTATGAACTACACATTTGTGCCAAGTTACGAGTCAAACAAATGTCTAGTTTATGAGTCTATAAGAGACATACCCACAAACAAACACACAAAACTTCATTTTTATTATTATAGATTATTGGTCATTCAAGTTTTTACGCATTGTTGAAGCGGTTCTGTATTCATCCCACAAAACGTATTTTTTAACCCTCGTTATTTTGCTAAATAAAGTTTTTTTTAAACATTTTTTACCGATTCATTCAAGTCAAAATAAAACATTCGTGCTTGATTTTTAAAAATACTAAGCCACTGTAACTTAATAATAATTTTTACTCCTTAATATTTTACACAAATCATGAAATCATTTTTTACGGTTCAACTTCTTCTAAGCCAATACCTGCTTATGAAAAAAAATTAATCTGAACCCTCGATCAACATTTTTTTTTGTCAAATCAAAAAGAATCAAACATACCGCTTTTAAATGAAATACCTTATTTAGTTTCCACCTAACGAAAAAGTTATGAAATTGCAACATCAACGATAAATTTTTAGAATATGAACTTGGGGCTAAGAAAACGTTTCTGATTTCATATCGTTTCGCATCGTAAAATTCTGATTACAGTTGAAAATAAGTAACTTATGTGAGCATATTTTTGTGTTTATCAGAGCAACACTGGTACAAATCTACTTGTGATAGGACTATTTGGAATCTGAAACTCTCATTTTTTAATTATCTTATCTAGTTTATTATTTAAAATGTTTCGAACTAAAAAGAGCCAAATCAGAAATGGACTTGGGTTGATGTTCCACTAAGAAGAAATTCCTTCCGAAAACAACTCTTCATTGATATAAGAGAATGTTCATTTATTTGCTTACAGAAGCACCTTTTCTTATTTTTTTACGTTTGCTTTTGGAAACATAAAGTATTTAAAAAAATTCTTTCGAAAGTTTTGAATTATGCTGAAAATTTGTAACTTTCACTAAAAAATAAGAGTATTTAACAATTACCTTCGATTCTCAAAGAAATAAATAGCATTTTAGTGTATTTTAGCTAGATCTTCATACTCAACAGGCAATAATTTCGTTGGAGTATATATTGATCGTATTGAATGTAAATAAAGCGAAGAAACATTTACTTTGGATGCCTTTCTTTTATGAAGAAGATTGTGTTTGCCAATATTAGCATATCTCCTTCATTCAAATTTCCAATTCATTTCAAAACAAAAGTGGCACCAAAGTAAAAACTTTACATTTTAAGGGTATTTGTTTATTTTTATTTTGTTTGTTAAATTTAGATATTTATTAAAAGAATGTGCTTGATTAAAAAAACAATTCTTTTAAATGCATATTTTTTTCGTATCAATGTTTCATAAAAGAAAAAGAAATAAATAAATACAATTGTTTGATAAACTTCCTTGAAATTAACATGGCTCGTTTATTCCAATGTTTAATTAATTTCCCAATAGTTTTAGTCATATGTTTTGAGTGTTGAGAAAACGATTTCTTTTTATTTAAAACAACTTTGTTTGTTTAGTTAAATCTAAAGCATTTAAAACAAATTCTAATTAAATTGCTCACTTCAAAAAGAACTAATTTCGTATATTTAAAAAGAAATTACTTGAAGTAAGGGCAATACTTTCTGAAGCATCTAAATAATACCTTGCATCATACCATACGACAATGGCTTGATTTGAATAAGAGTTTTAAATCAAAAAAATGTGTATGAGTGATTAAAAGTATTTCAAATGTCTTAAATGAGGTTTTCTAAATAAAATATAATCTTTTTTGGAACTTATTCTATGAATAAATTCTATGAATGTAATAATTTGTAATAAAAAAATATTACTTTCTAATAAATGCTTAAATGTAAATAAAAAATTACTCATGCTTTTAAAAATTAAAAAGATGTGTGTGAACCCCATGAACGAGAACAATCAAATTATCTCATTTTGTGACATAACATATATTATAGTGTCATACTAAACTAATTTATATCAGAAAAAAAATCTCATTTAATTTTTTTAATGTAATCTAAGTTTGTTCGTGGGATGTTGTGAGTGGAAATGGTGATTTGATTCCAGTAAAAATTGCTTTCTTATGCTATTTAAACGAGTATTAAATTTTTCATTTTTAATTGTTTCGTATTCGAATTTTTTTTCTGGTATTTTCAATGTCTTCTAGTTTCGATGTGCTGAATTTTATGATGCATCATACTTGTCCATAGCGTTTGTAGTTTGGGTATAATAGTGGGTGACGGACAAATAGACGGCAGGACATAGCTTTTATAAAAACTTCCACTATTTACATTATGTGGAAAATAAAATCAAAAATGTAACAAGTCAAAACCTTCTAAACAAAACCAAAGAAAAACACACTTACTTATTCAAATCATCCTCCCCTAACAAACTTAAAACAAAACATTTATTTGGGCCAAATAACTTAATGTAGACGACTCTAAATTTTATCCTAAACAATACAACTTTGAAACAATTGTTTCTATTCAACTAAAAAAAGAGCATCTTTTGTTAACTTCTTACTTTGTTAACTTTGTTGCATCTACCGCATTCCAAAAACTAATCCAACATCTCAAACATCCATATCGACTCGACTGTCGAATATTCGACTTCAGTAAATGTTTTTTCCAGCCACTTAGGGATTTATGTCTAGGAGAATTGAGTCACGTGATGTTTTTGAGACATACATGCAAAAGAACGAATTCCACAAAGAAAGAGAATTATTACTTTTGAGGAACAAATAGGTCATAGGGGTGTTTTTTTGGTGACTTATGGGAATGTGTATAAGAAACTAATTTATAAACGGTGGTTCATCGTTTATTCAAGGGTTGTGAAATCTATTTTATAAGAATACTTTTAATTTATATTAATAGTTACGCAATATGGTTCTGTATAGTAAATAGTTTACATCCATTTTTAATTGAAGAGCTTAGTGGAAGAACGTGCTAAGTGACAAAAAAAGTGAAAACGAGAAAATGAGCTTTAGGGTTTTTCGTTTGCGCTTAGATGCGTTTAAAACGACACTTACAAAAATTAAAAAATATATTTAAAGTTTATGAAATGGGATAGTCTTGTTATCTTTAAAGGGAGGAATAACATGTTCATTGACACAAAAATCTAAATTTTTCAAAAATGTAACTTAGCATGTTCTTCCACTAATTGATAGAAAATAAGTTTTAAAGAGAATTGACAACAAACTACAAAGGTAATATCAGTTTGCTATTCCAAGATTACTGAGTTAAAAAAAAAACATCAGAATCAACATAATCGGTGGTTCATATTCAAGGAAAATTAAAATTCTATTTATAGTGGTATTAATACAGTATAAGTAATAATAAAAATATATTCTTGTATTAGTAAACAGTTTACGCCCATTATTAATGGATGGAAAATACGATGATTTGATGACAAAGGTGACATTTGTCTGCAGTTCCAATATTACTAAATCAAAAACAAACAAAAAAAGCATATATATATATCTGCATAAAGCCACTACTAGGCTATAGATTTTTCGGTTATTAAGTGTTTTATCTCGAGAAAAGATATATGTTTACAAAATATTCAAACACCTGCACACTGTAAAAAAGTATTTTGCTTTGAAATTTTATTCAGATTCAAACACAAATCCTCTCAAACATTTCTAGCAAATCATTGTAAACTTAATATTATTTCTAAATATAAATTTTCAAATTGTCTGAAAAATGAGTTTGTTAAATAATAAATACATTCATTTTTGTCATCCTCTTTAGAAGAGGAAATTGATGCCTCAGAAGTTAGTACTATGGGTTATTAAATATAACCACTTAAATACCTTGTACCAGTTTTTATTTATCTATACGATTTAATATGTTTCACAGTCACTTTTCATACTTCCAGGTGCATTTATGTGATATTAAATTTTAATCTTTAAATTTAAGGTGGGCGAATACCCAAAATTCTAAAATATTTCCTATTATCCTACCTATTCCTATTATCCTCTAATCTATTCCAAAATATGGTATCGCGATTTCAAATTTAATGAATAATGTTATTAAGTATTTTATTTAAACATAATTTATTTTAAATAGTAATTTTCAATTTAAAAAAGTGTTTTGCGCTAACTCTTCTAGCATAAAAATTTGTACATTATTTTACCTATATTTTTTTACATAAGTTATTTTAATATAGATCTCTGCAATGAGCTTCGAATTTCTAGTGTAAACGTAGTTTTTTTTAAATGTCCAATGCAGGTTGATTGGGGAAAAACCAATTTTTCTGTGTTGATTCATAACATTTTGTTTAAAACATATACTTGTGATTTGTTTGTAATTCTGGAAGGTCATTCCACTTATCAATTCGGAGTTAAATTTAATGTGCTAGGCTTGTTGGTGTAAACTTCGTTTTTAATTGAAAAAAACTATTTAAAGTTAATAAATTATATTTAACTAAAAATATTTAAATAACGTCCTTAACTATATTTGAAATAACCATGTCAAATTTTGAAAAGATTAGAGTGATAGCAAAATTTTATAGAATTTTGGGAATTTGCCTACCTTAAATATTAAATTTAATAACAGTTTCTTAATGCCAATGATAATTTAAGCAATAAATAGCCTTGGGATACAGTTGCCTTATCTTTAATATTGAAAATATTAGCCAAAGTTTAATAATTATAATTTTCTTTGAGCACCTGTCATCTGTAATGATTGGGATCGTACAGCCAGTATTAAAATGCTTATGATACTTTAAACTAGTTTGACATAATTGACGCATGTATAAGACAATGAAAAAAGATGTAGAAAATGATTTTTTATGAAGAAGTTAGGATAAAGAGACTTTTAGTCAGAAAAAGCGTGGCTTAAATATTCAAAAGAATAAAATAATATCAAAATATATTCAAAACTAATCTCATCCTTGCCGCCTACTTAATCTTGACAATTTCCTTTTTTATTTACGTTAATTCATTTGCGAGTGAAATTTGTATTTTCAATTATTTTCTGTACAGGATCTTTATAGTAAACTATTCCATTATGAAAGAGAAATGAATAATAAAAATTGAAATCAATTAAATGTTTAGACATAGAACAGGAATCTTACAATTTAAACAAATGTACTAGGTGATCGTTGCACAGAAAATGTAAGGAAATTTTTCTTTTCTCTTTGCAGTTCTTTTTAAAGAAGATGAGATTTTATCCTAGTAATGAATAATTGTCTAAAAAATCGAAAGTTAAAAGTAAAAAAATATGCTTCAATATAATTAATTTACAAAAATGAAACTAATTTCTAATCAAGGTTACTTATAATATTTAGTCACAGACTGTAAGCATGTGTAAAATATACTTCTCCTATTTATACTTTTTTATAATTCAATAATGTAACGAAAACGTTTGAACGATTTTTTTTAAGTTCTAGTTAGTCATACTACCACAAATGTACCTTTTATTAAGAACTTAATTGGTTAGACCTGAGGATTTTTCCTAATACCCGTCAAAGAAGTTTTATCAGATTATAGTTTTAAGGTTATAGGTTTTAGATTTTCAAAAGTCGAAATAAAAATGTTTTAAAGAACTCTTATGGATTAGATCGTATTATATATAAACTATTTCTTAAGAGTTGTGCCTGATTTTCTGCGTTAAATTACATTTTATTCATAGAAAAGTAACAGATACTTGTTTTATCTGTAAAAATTGCAACAACAGATGTATAGATATTCAGAGAAAACATCGTTCAGTATTATTTACTATAAAAAAGGACTTTTGACAGTTACTTTATTTATCCCGCTTATGAAAATTACCCCACTTTAAAATTGTATTTTTCTGAGAACTTGTCTGTTGACTCAAATTATTAAGCATCTTATCTTTAATTCAAGAAATAAAAGAAAAGTTTGTTTTACAGATTCTGCTTCATAACTTAAATATTCAGCATCTCTTTTAATTTATGTAAAGTGTAGATTTTCTTATGTGTAAACAATTTGAGCTTCCCTACTAAAATTTTCATTTTTATATGGCTTAGAGATATGTACTAAAAAATGTTTAGGCTCCATTGTCGATAAAATATGACAATATTAACTCTGTACTGCTAATTAGAATGAGTTGTAGTAAGCTTTTTGGGAAATATAAAGATTTGAATTTTGTTTCCTTTGATTAACAAACAGTTGCCCTGAATGAACATGAATCGAGACGTTTCGCAATTTAGTATGTATTCAATGGTTTGAAACTTATCAATGCGATACTATAAGCTGAACAAAATACCCTTTATAAAAAAAATCCATGTGTATGTTACTTTTACATATTAAAACTGCTTGTATCCAGTATTCTTACACCTATAGCGGCCCCCCGCACAAATACGCGTCCTCAAATAACGTCCACGCTAGATGGCGCTGATTTACTACTGCATTACCAGTTGTTTAGATTACAACAAATATTGTAATATACAAGCCGAAGCAAAACATGGTCTTTACCTTGATGTAGCTTTTTTTGACACGTGTTATCGTGATATTTTCGGCAACACTACGCGCCTTTTTCAGGTTAAACTTTTTTACTTGACTGTGGCTATAATAACTCTGATCTCGATATTGGTAGGAATATGGCTCTTTGAACATGCTACCAATTATTAATTTAACCAAAAATCAATAAAACTAGTTAAGGTATAGTAGAACTCTGATTATCCGAAGCCATTGGAACTAAATCATATTCGGACATTTCGAAATTCGAATAATTGGAGTTAATCGGAGAAACGGGTATATTTAATCAATTACTTAAGTTATTGTTGGGCTGTGAGATCATTTAGTTCTAGTTTCTGTCACCAACAACCCAACCAAAACCAAAGTGTAAGGTGTTGTTTTGGCTATGGAGTTATAATTTTTTTATTATTAAACTTATGTTAGAAACTTGGTTCACAAAAGTTTATATGTGATAGATAAACTTTTACACCCGGACTATTTGTTACTGTTCGTCCTAGTAGTTTTTTTGGAGGTCAAAAAAATGACTAGGCAGGATATCCAAGAAAAACAAACAGAAACAGATGGCCGGGTGAAAAAAATTTCTGAAATTCGGATAATTGGAGTCCGGATAATTGAAGTTCAACTGTACTTTATCATTTATCTTTTTCCAGGAGGACGTATTGACCATTCCCACCACTTCAACAACGCCCATCGTGCCCTGGTGGACACTCTGGCCTTCGAGGACGCCGTTATTGCTGCCCTAGAGATGACCAGGTCGGACGAAACGCTGATGGTCGTCACCTCGGACCACTCACACGTCTTTGCGTTCGGGGGATACCCGAAACGGGGGAACCCTATATTCGGTAAGTTTATGGTCCCTAAGACCTCATTTCACCGACAGCGGTTCCGTTAAGGTTCGACTTACTTACGGTGGAGAATGACCACAGTGGTAATAATAAGTCATTAGATCTTTCACATGCGACAGAATTTTAAAAAAACGTATTTACGGTTTTAAAATTGTGGTTTTCTACCCTCTAATGCATGATTTTTTTACTACAAAATATATATTTCATCTATGATGGTCATACATTATTTATATTTTTTAAAAACCTCTTTGCACTAGACCTTAATTATATTTTTAAAAAAATTAAACATTGCCATCCATACATTGAATTTGAGAAATTTGAATCCTTTTAATTGTATATAATATAGAAAAAAAAATCTTTTCCTTTTTTAAAATTTTCATTCTAAAACATCAATATAGCTTCCAATCGATGACAAATCGTTTCAAATGCAGAACATCAACAATCGTCATTTTAAAGTTATTTTAAAATGCAATACAGTGTATGTTGTCAAAGGGCACCAGTATGCAATATAGAGTGTTAAGAGGGACTGTCAGTCCCATAGAGCTAATGCATTAGTTTTGAAATCACAACTTTTGCAAAAGAATTGTTTTCCCATGTTATCCCATTTTCACCAGTTATGGGCATCATCATAATATAAACTTAAAACAAAATCGAAAAGAAAATGATATCCGGTTATTTAATTATTAATTGATAAAATTTTAAAATAGTGCCGCCATCTGCTGTATATTTTTGGCATTTTAAAATTTCAAAAACATATAATTTAATAACTAGATAACATTTTCGTTCAAATTCTGTTTCATTTCGATGTTGTGTTGATTCTCATACCTGGGAAAAGGGCTAACATGGCCAAGCAATACCCTGCGTATTCCAAAACTAATGCATTAGCTGTATGGGACTGACAATCCTTTTTAATCAGTAGTTGTAGCAATGTTAAATGCTGTTTCAGTGCAAAAGGAAAGCCACAAATTTTTCCTTACTTCAAAATTCACTTAACATTACCATTATTCGATTGAAAACCGCAAGTAAAACCTAAGTAAAAGAGATGAGCGTACGTAGGACCACCGTTACCTTGGTTCATCGTCCATAAATTAAAACATATTTGATTCTAAACTTAATCATTTATATGGGGAAAAGCTAACTCAAACTGCTTTTATTTTGATTACTTTTAACCCTTTGATGAGAAGCCTGTGGCAAATTAAATGCGAAAAATGTTTTTGGTAGGTTCCTTTTTTTTATTATTTTAAACTAGTAAGTTGAATATTTTTCATGGCTCGACAAACATTTATTGTTAAAACATTTTTATTTTGATGATGTGTAACGTCAGATGTAAATAGTTCTAAAACAAATATATCTAAGAAGTTTCTGATTTAATGTGTAATGGAAAAATAAATTTGCATTTAAATTGCCGAACTTAATGTTTTATTGATTTAGAGTGACAATACATACTGCTCTTAAGACTTTGATTTCTAAAATGTTAATTTTGAATAACCTATAAGAAATACTTGTCATTCGTTAATATTTCGTAGAAACATGATAGCATTTACAACTTCTGGCAACTATTAAAAATGTTGTCTGAGAATTTTGAAAATAAATTTATTACATGTACATCACAGTTTTCTTTGTTTATGACAAAGGAATGCATTTTTAAATTTTAATTATCATGTCTTAGTGTTTGCTTACCATTTTTACATGATTTAAACTACTTGGCTTTTGTTTAATTTATATTCTGTCAAGCTTTTTTCAATTTCGAATCGTACACATTTTGCTGTCTGAAATTTATATTCCAAAAGAAAGCTTGCATTATTTTAACTATGTTGGGGGGTTTTAAGAAATGAAAACTAAATGCTAGAAGCCTCAGTTATGAATCTCACAAAGTAAATAATCCTTTTAACTGTGTTAACTATTTTCTAAGGTTTAAGAATAACGAGAACATTAAACATTTCATCCATCTCAAGACATTCTTTTTATTATTTACTAGATTTTTCTCAATTATATACTTTAGTAGAAATTTTGATTGAAAAACGTATAACAGAGTCATTTTGAAATAAATATGTCAGCTGACTTAGGTTTAAAGCTGAATTGATATATTTTTGTACAAAAGGTAATATTTTCTTCGTCGTTGTATATGCGACTCTTTAGAGTTATTTAATGAATATTAAATGTATCTAAATTTATAATCTTTTCTTTATTTAAAGCTCTTCTTCGATTCTTTTTTTCTATTTATTATCTTTTCTTTTTACTTTTCTTTTACCTAAGAAATTCTCATTAGTAATTAGATAAAAAAAAATTAAAAATTATTAATTGTTTTAGTTATTTACTTTTATTCATTCATCTGTCCCCTTAAAAAGTTCCCTAAAATGAATAACAGCGTAATATAAATAATAATTACCGTGTTTTATGCACATTAAATTTTTAAGAATTAAATTAAATTCGTTTCTTTTTAAATAATTTTGACCATTTATTAGTTTAATACTTTAAACAAAAATGAGATGAAATGATAAAACTACTAAACAACTTTAAAAAGTTGTTGAAAAGAAACGCACACTATCGGAGATTAAAATGTAAAATTGAGATTAACAATCACCAAAAATTTCAAAACTTATATTTAAAAACACTTTAAATAAGTGTTATTGCTAGAGTATCGGCTTCAATATAAATTTCCCACTAGATTTTTAAGTAGATGTCCGTACCTTACTTTAAATTTGAAGGGTGTAGTTTCAAAACTTACATTCTCTGAAGTATAACTAACATAATATAGGGTAACTAATAACATAATAACCATTCCTTTCATTGTTGACTTCGTCCAAGTGAGCTTACGATCGTCAAAAGTCACCAAAAGGACAGACGGGATCCTATATCTTAGTTATACTTTAGATAATGTGAGTTTTGCAACTACACCCTTGATTTAACAAATTACAATTTAATAGAATTCAAATAAAATTTAGTCACATCTTAATTATTAAATATTTATCAACTCTCAGACATCCAAAGGATGTCAAAGCAAAATGGATTTATGATTCTCCTTTATATGGTTACTGGATAAATAGCCCTTTCGCCATGCAGAATAATTTTCCGTTGGACATGTCGGGGACTAGTCTGAGCGGAAAACACCTTAGTAAATATCAATTAATTCATTTAATTATTAAAATAAAATAACTTTACTCTCAAAAAAATATTAAGTAAGCAATTCTATTAGTGGCCATGATGATAGTTCTATCTTTAATATTTCTTTTTCGTGTATTTTATGCCCTAATGTTCTTAAAATCCATAAAGTAAAAATGGTAGTTTTTCCCAAACAGTTTGAGTAATTGCCAATAACATTAAAATTCAATAAAATACATTTTAATCTACATGAATGTTTATTAAGTATTCTTCTATTAAGTCTAAACAATACAAATTTAAAAAAAATGAACGTTGCTCATTTTATAGTCGATATCCTAAACTAAAGTATAACATCAAAGTTCAAACTAGAACTAAATTCAAAGTTTTTGCTCTACTAAGCACACTTCATCTATGCACCAATGATCTCAATTTGCATAAGAAGACCCTGCCTAAAGCTCGTCTCTCCAGACAGATATCTATCCGATATCCACGGGGGTGTCAAAGCAGAATCGATTTGTGATTCCCTTCCAGATGGATAGCCACTTCATCATGCACATAAATATTCGAGATGGACAGGTGATGTCACGATCTGAACGCGAAATGATTCCGGACATCTGTTGCGAGATCTACGGAATGGATACTTTTTTTATCATATAACTCCCTTCCGTGAAGAAGTTAGACATAATGGATGATGGAATAATGCATAGCCCCTTGCTGCTTGTTTGAAAGGGTATTTGGGAGTGAGGGATTTGGGGTTCTCGTAAAATGAATAGAAGATTCTCGTTGTTTTAAAGAGTAAAAATGTTTTAGAAGATTCTCGTTGTTTTAAAGAGTAAAAATGTTTTAGAAGATTCTCGTTGTTTTAAAGAGTAAAAATGTTTTAGAAGATTCTCGTTGTTTTAAAGAGTAAAAATGTTTTAGAAGATTCTCGTTGTTTTAAAGAGTAAAAATGTTTTAGAAGATTAATTAATATATTTGGTAGATAAATTCAATATTTCATAATTAGTTACTGTTATATGTTAGTTTATTAATATATGGTGCTAGTTCTACGGAATGGGTGCTTTATTTAATCATATCCCCCGTGAAGGAGTTAGACATAATGGAGAATGGAATAATGCATAAACCCGTGCTGCTTGTTTGAAAGGGTATTTGAGAGTGAGAGATTTTGGGTTCTCTTAAAATGAATGAGGGATTTTCGTTATTTTACAGGGTAAAACATATTTAAGAAGATGAATTAGAAAATTTATTTGGTCAAACATTGTGGAGAGTGAAGGATTTTGGGTTCTCTTAAAATGTATAGGGGATTCTCATTGTTTAAATTGGAAAAAATATTTGAGAAGGGGAATTAGTATATTTATTTGGTTAAACATTTTGATAGTTCATAATTAGTTGCTATGTTATGTTAGTTTATAAATATATGTTACGGATTCTATGTAAGTAAATGTTTTTTATTATTACATCCCCCGTGAAGAAGTTAGACATAATGTATGATGGAATAATGCATGCACTCATGCTGCTTGTGTGAAAGGAAGAATGAGGGATTTGGAAGAGTGAGGGATTTTGTGTTCTTTTAAAATTTATGAGATATTCTCATTGCTTTACAGTGAAAAAAAATATTTTGCAAGATAAATTAATATATTTGGTAGATAAATTCGATAGTTCATAATCAGTTACTTTTAGATGCTTGTTTATAAATATATGTTGCGAGTTCTACGGTAGTTGCCAGGTCTTGTGGCCCTGACATGCCAAGAGTGGCGGAATAATGCTAGAACGGGCAACCCGAGCACGCCAAAGGTGGCAACCTCGCAATGTATGAGTAAAAACAACTTGGTGACACATAGTCTGCTCATAGTAATGTGAAGGGCATGATTGACACCTTCCCCCTCAACCAATGGCGCATCACTCAGTGGTAGGAAATTTGCATCCCTGACCCCTTGAACCCTTGTCTAACGAATGGGGCAATTCGGGGAGTGGCCTAGTTTTGACGTGATGGAGGATCAGAGGGGGATGCGGGACTTGAACTCTGAGACTCGATCGAGAAGCATCACGGAGCTATCTTTGGGAAAAATCCCACTCCGTCACCGGAAATGAGAGGGAATACCTTAATCCTCACCCTTTCCTGCACGTACCTCATCTAAGACGCGGCCTCCGATCCCTAGGCCGAGCTGAGACACCAACACTCCGAGAGATCTTCATCTCTATCATCTGAGCGCCGACTTCTGATGTTACTTTTGCGGGACCAATGCAAAAGCCCCCAGGTATTAGATTGCTCCCACCGCATGAGACTGACCACTTATTATTTACCTCTTGGGCCCTCCCCCTCTGTTAATTTAACTATATACTGTAATGAACAATTTATTGTCAGTAATAAATAGCTATGTCTTGTCACACTGGATGTCATTATTGAAATACGAACCTAATAACCACTAACCACATTTGGCAGTAGTAAATGCTTTTTATTATTACATCCCCCGTGAAGAAGTTAGACATAACGGATGATGGAATACTGCATGCACTTGTGCTGCTTGTATGAAAGGGTCTTGGCAGAGTGAAGTATTTTGGGCTATCTTGGAAAATTATTGAGAGTTGTTTACAGTGTTTACAGTGTCCATTGTTTTACAGTGTAAAAAATATTTTAGAAGATGAATTAGAAAAAAAATTTGGTCAAACATTTCAATACTTTATAATTAATTGCTATGATATGTTAGTTTATAAATACGTGATCCGAGTTCTTGGAAATAAATATTTTCATTATATCCCCCCCCCCCCCCCGTAAGAAGTTCGACATAATGGATAATGGAATAATGCATACACCCGTGCTGCTTGTTTAAAAGGGTATTTGGGTGTGAGAGTTTTTGGTTTCCCTTAAAATGAATAGAAGATCCTCATTGTTTTACAGTATAAAAAAAAATTAGGAGATGAATTAATATATTTAGCAGATAAAATATATATCTTATAATTAGTTACTATTATATGTTAGTTTATAAATATATGGTACGAGATCTACGGAATGGATGCTTTATTTTATCATATCCTCCATGAAGAAGTGAGACACAATGAATGATGGAGTGATTCATACACCCGTGCTGCATGATAAAAAGATCTTTGGGAGAGTGAAGGCTTCTGTGATCTCTTAAAATGAATAGAAATACTCGTTGTTTTACAGTGTAAAAAAGTTTAGATGATGAATTAGTATATTTATTTGGTCAAACATATCAATATTTTATAATTAATTACTACGATCTGTTATTTATAAATATATGTTGCTAGTTTTACAGACTTAAATGTTTTTTATCATATCCCCCGTTAAGAAGTTAAACATAATGAACGATGAAATAATGCATAAACCTATGTTGCTTGTTTGAAAGAGTAGGGGATTGAGGTATTTTGGGTTCTCTTAAGGCAGTTCAGTACCATGTAATTTTTTTTAAAAATCGATTTTTTGATTTTAGTATTTAGGTAAAATACGTTTTAAGAGCTTTCCAACGATGCCCTTTGTATGTCATTCAGACAAGTTTAAACTAGTTAAATTTTAATTTGGATATGGATCAGCAGTATTTTCATAATGTAAGTTTTCAACTTTAAATCTCATTTTTCTCAGAATGTTGTTTTTTCAGGTTTACGTACCTTTTTCTTAAAAACTATTTCATGTATAAACCTAAAATTTGTACAGGATAATTGTTTTAGGGTGTTTTGCTTACTGTAATGAGCATTTCTCAAAATTTGAAGGAGAAAAAAAATACGGGTAATTTTGTTATGTAAAAATGCTTTTTTTTAAAACCTAACACATTACCTTAAATAATATTATTTTATAAAAAAACTACTTTATATATTGATAAAATCTCTTTTCAGTGTATTGTTCGAAGTGCATATAATGCACAGAATTTTTTTTGTGTGGATTTGTATGTTAGTTTCAAAGAAAAGGAACATGAAAAATGTCAATTTAGCATTAGCCGTATACCTTTTACCGACCTGCCTTAAAATTAATGAGGGATCCTCATTGATGTACAGTGTAAAAATATATTTTAAATAATTTAATATATTTATTTGGTCAAACATCTTATTGGTATTTCATAACTATGATTACTATGATTTGATAGTTTATAAATATATGCAAGTTCAACGGAATTCTTAGAAACTTTACATGCAAAACTAAATTTTAATTATCTTTTAAACTAACTTTAATCTGTAAAAATAGTACTGAGCATCGTTGCTGATACTTTTGTTTATATATATTTTTAAAAATGAAGAAGTTTCCTCTTATAATACTTTAAAAAATCTATCAAAAATAAAAATCCAACAAAATGAAACAAATATTTGTTGTTTAAATCTTCCTATAAGTTTTAGGAATTTTTTTTAATTTCTATTTTCGCAATTCCCCGTTTTTCAATATTAATTATGTTCCTTCGATATAAATTAATGATTTAAAAAACGTGTGTTTGTTAAGCGCTGGGAAAGTTTTTTTTTTAATTTTTATTATGGTAAATAATTATGAACATTGAAAAGAAATTCATTGTGTATTATTAATTTTAAAAGAAATATAACGCGTCTATCATTAAAATAACAACTTTTTACTTTTATTAAATATTTTATGCAATACGCAATTTTAAATACATGTCATTAAGCGAAAGATTTAAACTCTAACTTTAAAAAAAAATCATTATTAATATTTTAGTGCAAAAATTACAAATTCTAAACTTTTTAAACGGAATATTTACTTTTGTGGATATAACTTCAATCCTTAGTTCATAATTTAAAATAATATTGAAGCAAAACATGTAACGGAATATTTACTTTTGTGGATAACTTCAATCCTTAGTTCATAACTTAAAATAATATTGAAGCAAAACATGTTTTTAATAAAAAAATTATTTGTTTTCCAATTTTTTTTAAATATTGTTTTGGCTTGAGTTAAAATATCAATTTGAAGAAAAATACTTTGAAGCTATTCAAATAAAAGCGTTTGTTAAATTATTTTTAAACAAAAGAATGCGAAAACATTTTTTGAGGATGTTGAGGCGAACAGTCCTTTGGGAAAATATTGTTTAAAATACTGTTTTTATCGGTAAAATGCTAAACAAATAAAAATATTTCTAGATATTTTTCTTTGTCAGGAAATAATTTGACGTAATGAAAACTATTATTTACATCTTGGTTATATAAAGGGGTAATTCCACGTAAAATGATACCACAACTGAAAAAAAAAATTCTACAGTTGTAACTTTTATATGTGCTTAAGAAAAGTTTGAATCTTATTTTTTTTGTATCAACAACTATTATTGTTTAACCTTTGGCAACACAGCAGCTTCAAAATGGCTGCTTTGTTTTGAAAGCCTGGTCTCGTGTTTTTTCATCATTTTGAACCCAGGAATTTTAAGATAAGAAACACATTTTATCAGATTTTTTGGAAAAATTATTAAAATAGATTATCAGAACTATCTTAAAAACACATTATTAATCGGCATTTATTACTAAAAGATACTTAATTAGAAAGATAAAAATCTCATTTTTGACTGTAGTGTAAGTCACGAAAAGATATAAAAGTTTCTATAACTTTTTTAAATAAAGCTTTACTTCAAACTTTTTACGATATTTTCTTTCTATAGTAACCTCTGCGTAATTCCACACCTTTTTAATTTTAAAATAAAAAGCATTTTCTCTATTTATAACATATTTTAGCTTTGTAGTGTAAGTCACAATGTAGTGTTAGTCACAGCTTCTGTTTGATTTATCTATTATAGATTACCTATAATATTTGTAGATTTCTTATATTTTGATAATTTTAATTTAAGATGGTTAAATCAACAGTTAAAAGAAAAAAAAGACCAATGGGAAAGACTTTAAGCATGTGGAACATTTCAAACCTTTAAAGAAAAGGAAAGCAAAAACGACTTTACGGACAACACTTTAACTAAAAATACACCACCTCTATTGCAATGTTCCAACCGTTAGACAACATTGAATGGCATTTCTCTGCTACCAATGTTGGTCATCTTTACCTTTAGTCATGAAAAAGGACCATTTGATGGACTTGGTGATACAGTGAGGAGGGGATAAAAGCAGCCACACCTTCCAGGAAAATTGACCCACATTCTGCTAAAGATTTTTTCACTTTGCATAAGAAATCTGCCCAAACATATCACTATTATACATTTCTGACAATTGTATAAAGGGCGAAATAGGTAGATTAAAGGATATTTGCTCATCAAAGGAAAATAAATATTTCCGATTCCTGACACCCAAAAATTGCTCTGCTTTTTAAAATTAAACAAATACTTACTTAAAACTGCCAATATTTCATTAAATCCCCCAAAAAACAACACTGCTGATTAAACAAATGGAAATGTTGTAAAAGGAAATACCTCTCAGCAAAATTCTGAAAATGAATTTGATGCTGAAAGAAGAGCTTTAGTTCCTTTTGCAGGAAAATTATCGTTAAATATTTTGTGGGGCAAATGTTAAGTATAGATGCTTATTCAATAAAACTGAAACATCTGCAATGGTCAGGAAGACTTTTTGCGTGGCCTGAGAAGGAAGGTTTTTCAGACAATTCTTTTGAAGAAAGAATTAAGAACTTAACAGAAACTAACTTTAGGGGACGTTGTGTAACTTTTTCTAACAATGATTTTACCATGTATGCAATTCTTAACTTACCATGTTCAAAATTATTGCCTAAATTTCCATATCTGTGATACAATTCACATGATGTAGTGTAAGTCACAAATTGAATGTAGTGTAAGTCACGCACAAAACTGTTAATAAATTATTTCCTATGATATTTCCACACTTTTTTGCAATTATATTATTTCGCTTTAAACCTTGTACTTAAATTAAGCACTAGTAGAATGTTGATTTACTGCACTATGAAGCAGAAATGAGAGTTTTAAATGATAACCAAAACTCGACTTCCTTTCATGTAGTGTAAGTCACAGTATGACATTTTTATTATTTTTTAGTGAAATACTAAATGAAAATGGTTTTTTATGATTTCTAAAAATAGTATATGTTCAGGGGTAAACTGGCGTACAATATTTTTTTGAATAAGTAGAAAATAATTATGAACTACGCAAACGAAATTTGTTAAATCGTCCGATGTAGTGTAAGTCACGCGTGGAAATGCCCTAAAGGCAAAATTTTTTTTTTTTAATTCTCAATATAAGTTAATATATTTGTATATAAATGTATATCTCAATCAAACAATCAACATATATTTTATATATAATGCCAGGTTTATGATTTAAGTAGATTGACCATTGGAGTTTTTATCTATTATTTTGTTACAATTAAGGTATAAAAGAATTGTTCAACTATTGTTGTTCTATCTTGAGTGAGTGCATTCATTTTACGATAATATTCTTATACTGTTTTATTTTGCGATACTATTTTTCCTTGAAAGTATACTTCAATCAAATGTAAAAGAACCTAAAATAAGTGTTTTGTGGGTGCGTTTTGTGTTCTGTTAAAATGATTAACAATTGAAGTTTTTCCCAGATATTGTTTAATGAAAAAACAGAAAATAAAACTTATGTTGCGAGAACGAAAAAACTTGAACTATGGGCATTATTGAAATATGTTTATTCGTGGAAAATAAATTTCATTTTAGAACCAGTACCAAAATAAATTTAGTTCGGTGAACTATTTACATTTATACACATTTCACTAGAAACCCCTTCATTAAAAACTCGAAGACGATAACATTTTTGAATGTTATCCGTTAATGTTAAATTTACCGCAGTTACCTTGGCTACATATATTTTGACGTTTAATGATTTTCAGGCTGTAACGATAACGATTCGAAAAAAATAAATTTAAAAGAAAGTGCTCAATCCTTTAAACAATTCATCTTTTTTTTTTAAAACGAAAAATCATGCAGCCTATTGTTTGTATTTCCTCTCAATTGGTTGTTTTCTTTGAAGGTAATCGATCAACCCATTGGCGTCAGCATTCTTACTTTTCTTATAACTAAAGTTTTAGAACGCGATAAAAGTGTCAAAAAAGAACTCGAAAGAGTTGTGTCTGTTCAGAGGTTTCCACTTTCACTTCGTTTTTACTTTTATGTTCTGCTGAAGCCGTTCACTAGATTTTGTTTCATCACGGTACTTTTTTTTATTTAACATAAACACAAAATTTCTTGTCATTCAAGTTAAAAAGTCTTGTAGAATTTTTTTTTAAATATATTAACGTGGATAATAATTTTTTTGCATTGTATTATATAGCTGGTACTAATGTTTATTTTTGCACTTTTAATAATGCCGAATTCGGAAATTAAAATTCAATAACTCTTAGAAATTCATGTAAAGATGACAATATTTCAGACAGTAAACTATGTAAGATTGTATTAGACATTTATGTTTTGTATTTATCAATTAATTTCTTCGATATTATATTTTACATTATTTTATCACTAGGAACTAATTCTTATAACTCTATTAGCACTCTCATAGGATAAAATCTGAGATGAATTTATTCTTCGTTACTTAATATTTTCGCTTGCTTTAGGTACTGATGACAAACCATCTGATGTGGACAACATGCCATATACCACATTGTTGTACGCGAATGGTCCTGGGTACAACCATAATTTCCCCACTGGAAGAGAAAATCTCACAGGTGTAAGCACGGGTAAGCAAACTGATATATACGTAACACGTAACTTATCGTTAAATAGACAGACAAACGTAATCTATTTTAGTCACAAAGTGTTTAATTTAATTACTATCGTAATATTTTCTTTCTACTGTTTGAATTTTCTCTCTAGTTTCTTTTTTTTATGTATTTGAAAAGGTTGCAAGCCGACCCTATTTTGATCTTCTTGCATGATAGCTAAGTGCTGAACCGTCTCCGACAAAGTAATTATTACTCTCAATCGTTTGGCATTTGCGATGATCACCCAGTACTCCACTTCTTAAGAGTCGTAAGAGGAACGACTGAAGAGCTAAGTTGAAGAACGTAGTGACATTTAGAAAAAATTGAGATTTTTGTGTCAATGAACAGATTACTAACTACTTTAACGATAACAAGTTTTCCATTTTTCTTAAACTTTAAGTTTAGTATATGTTTTACGGTTTGCAAGTACCGATTTCAACAGATCTTAGTGCAAACGAGAAACTTTACTTTTATTTTCTCGTTTTCTCCTTTTTGTCACGTAACACGTTCTTCCACTAAGCTCTTCGATTGATATGGTGCTGCCTGCTTTTGAGTATCATGACTTTGCTATCTGCTTTGAATCTCAGGACATTATTTGGTTGCGTGAAACTAGTCAGGTGTGCACCCTTAGATGACGTCATATCCGACGTAACCAATGAAGAGGTACAGGCCGACCTGGTTTTGATACTGGAACCTCTTGAATGGTGCCTTATGCTGAAACGTATTCGACCTGGGGGGAGGGGAGGGACATGACAAAGGAATTACTTTGTAACGAGTGTTACTACTAGATATTTGTGCTGACCACCACATATTAAAACGAGTTTCTAAAGGCTTGAATTGAATCTTAATTTCCTTCACGTTAATATCTACCATTGCATCCCCTTTTTCGTCCGTACGTTCAATCAATGTTAAGTTTCTATCTCCTTTTAAATCCTCTTTTGACGTAAGCTTGTTGCCACTTTAACTTATAATTTCCAAATATAATCGAATGTATCCAAAATAAAACCAAAGTAATCAACCAAATTTGAACTTATTTTGCCTTTTAGGTGTTTAAATATTTATGGGGGAAAAAACAGTTGTAGAGATGATACAACAACAATGATACAATGTTTGTACTAAAATATTAAAACTGGCAACAAGTAAGTTGAGTAAATACCCGAGTTTCTTTGCATAAATATTTCTTTTGTAATCTGACACATTGTTCACGTTAAGTCCTAATTACCAGCCTGTAGCTAATCTTCCACACGAAATTTCCCCTTCGGGCTACTTTTAAAATGTTGCTTTTATGTTTCCAGCCCAATTACCTTCATTATGCTTGTTTTTAAAATTATCATACAACGTTTCGTCTTGCAAACATCCTAGTAAACATATTTGTTCAAACGAAGTATCGTTATTTTTAATATTTGTGGAGGGAAAAAAATAGTTGGAATTTTTAATTATAGCATCCTAACTATTTTCTTTTATTAGGATGAGCATTTTTTTTTAGAAGACATTCACTCAATTTCTTAAAATAAGAAATAGATTTATTATACAGATTATCTAATTAAAGAATAAACATTTAGGCAGATGTTTCACCAAAAGCAAAGACATGTTAAGAGTTATGTTTATATTAAATTTTGTAATTAAATACCAGACATAATAGCAAAAAAGTTCTTCAAATATGATTGTTGCTTAAGTTATTTAAATTTCATCACAAATAATTTAGTGCAAATTAAAAATTAATTTGTATATCCATTATTAAATCAATTTCTAAAACTCCCCCTACTTTTAGAAGTATTATTATTAAATCCATTCTCCGTTTTAAACGTTTAAATTAAAAGCAATACCTTTATGTATTTTTAATTTATATTTTTGTGTGCATTAAAAACAGCGAAACAATTTTAAAGTGCTTCTATAAATGAGTTCGAAAAAATAATAAAATTAATCTTTTCTTTATAAAACTTTGCATCATGAAAATGGATAAACACTTGTTTTCTAATTGACAGAAAAAAATTCAAATGCCATAAAAAAAAATCTTTGGGCAGTAAATTCAATGTCTTCAATTTTTATGAAACTAAAATATATATTATACAATAGAGGACCCCTAACTACTAAACTTACATTATCCAAAGTGCAGATATGATGTATCGAAGAAGGCCCGCTGATTGGAATTTTTTTGCAATTGTAAAAAGTTAAAGTAGAGTTGCTATACTTATCAAGTTGTTTTGAAATGGAATGTTTACCAAGTTCATGCGTTTTCATTACTTGGCAGCATAATAAATCAAAATTGGACCCTATATCACAGCTGTACATTGTTATTATTAGTCTTGCAGTTAAAACTATCAACAATACTATTTTATTATTAAAATATCATATTATATATATATTTATGTAATGTCCATATTTATCAAGTCCATATTTATGTAATGCTCTAGTTTTCTTCTGACAAGAAGTTCTGATTCTTATTGCAAAGAAATAAATGATGTAGATAGTTGTAAAAGAACTCATTAGAGCTAATATAATATATGTATCTTACGCATTAGGAAAATAGGTTCAGTCTTTGTACGTGAGAATATGTTTTTTATGCTACAGGTTATCTCTTTCCCCAAAGCATTGATCTTTATCAGTACGTAACAACGAATAAAAAATATGGATATGTATGGTATAATAAGATTACTTGTTGTAAGAATACAAAAAATAGTTATATAATTTATATTAATTTAGTTATTTATTTCTGGGCTTTGTTAAAAAAAATCAATTTATTTTTCCATAGTTTTTGTAGTTTCATTTGTAGTTTTTCCACTAAGCAGAAAATTTATAACGGTATTTTATAATAATGTAATGTAAAGCAGTTTGTTTATTAGTAAGTTTTGGTAGTATGAAAGACTTTCATTGAAATTCAAAGCACTCGGCCATTTTTTTTTTCAATTACATGCCAATGCTGGGATTAAAAATTATTGATAACCAAATTTTAATTTATTTGCACCAAATGTATTAAAATGTGTACATTTTATCTATTTGTCGAAACAAATAATATGTTCTATTTACAGTGTAATGCAACAATTAAAACACTAAAACAGGCTATTATGTACTAATACACTGAATTTTTAAATAAATGCTGCTTGGAGGGCTATCTGCCCGGATTCGATGCATCAACCTTTACGTCTATTCGCTAAACCCCTTCATAACTGCGCACCACGCGTCGCGGTCATGGTTGCTTGTTGCACACGATGCCTTATATTGAATTGTCCAAAAGGATGTATATTAATGATTTTACTTATGTTCCTGCCTGAGAATAACTTGAAAATCCAAAAAAAATTTATATGAACTTGAATAAACCAGGAATGCTTTCGATTCATGAGAGTAACGTTACGATTTTTTTACAGTGCATAAAGTAAGCGAAATAGGTTTTAAACCGTCGAAAGTATGGGAAATTCCGGTAAAAATGATAAGTTGGTTTTGCAGTGTATGTGGGGTACCGGAATTCAGTGAAGTGACACGTTTGCTTATTAACAGTCATTTAATGTAACTGCGTTCGTACAATAGCCAAAATGGCGCCTCTCCAGTTAGGCTGGAGGTTTAAGGAGATCTGACTACAATGGACATAGCCCTGGACTGCTGCTCCTAGAGGGCGCTGCTGAGATTGGTACCAAGAGGAGGGTTGTGTTGAGTTGAATCCCACATGTATATAATGCTGATTTTTAATGTAATGGTTTTGCCCTTACAGAAGACAAGAACTTCATCCAACAGAGCGCAGTCCCCCGCCGCTGGGACTCCCACGGTGGGGAGGATGTTCCAGTATATGCCCACGGCCCCATGGCCCATCTCTTCAGGGGCGTATTCGAGCAGACCTACGTGCCCCACGCCCTGGCCTACGCCTCCTGCATAGGCCCACAGAGGGACGACTGCGAACGCAGGAGGCAGTCCTACCACAGGCAACTCATCGAATGCCCTTCGCCACACACGGTGGATGAACAGGCATATTCGTCTGGAGTTGTGAGCTGTTTACAGACCGGCTGGAATCTTCTGTATAGCTTGTACCTGTTGCTGGTGTTGGTAAATCTGAGGACTTGAAAATCTGGATTCATGTTGCGATTGCCACGTTTGACGAACATTCGTCTGTAGACCAGCTGGAATGTTCTATATATACCTTGTGTCTGTTTCTGGTGTTTGTGAATGTGAAAACATGGGTTTCTGGAATCGAAGTTTTGTTTTTGAAATCGGTGTTATACTGAACACTTTGGAGAGATGTTATCCAGTCTCTTGGCCAATAAAAACAGTTATGTTTTGTGAGCAAGGGACCTCTGGAAATGTTTTCAGTGAAATAATGTTAGGAATGGCAAGTACTGCTCAATTCGTTTAAAGAATTTTGATTAATATAATTGATAACATAGAAGGACTTTACTACGAAATGTCCTAGAAGAAGATCGTATTTTGAGTTTACCTGTGACAGTGATCCATTTTCATAAGAAAGTTGACGCATTTCATTGCTGCCAATGTACTATAGATGACCAACATATGAAATGGATTTTGTACTTCTAACTCCAGAAATTTAAGGTGTGACGAAGTTTGTTATTTCTACAATTGAGAGGTTTATTTATAGAGATTGTTGACAATGGGTGCGAGCAATTTTTCAGAGGGATTGCAAAAATTTATCGATAGATTCTGAGAATGACTCACATCTTCTTTACTTTTTCAGATTCTGCGTGATAGTGTTAAATAGTTAAAATTATAAAGACATGAGCTGGATTTGCATAAATATCACTGACACGTCATACAGAATACATATACTCAATACCGTAATTCGAAGATACTCTTACTGACACTTCCTTCATATCTTTGTTGAAGCAAAATATTTGGTGGAACTGAACACTTTGTACAGTAAATATTTCAACAGAGGTTTCCATCCAACTGAATATTTTCGAACACGCTCATCAACTAATATATGTTTATAAATGATAGAATAAGCAGGAACTGCATGTAGGTATTGTAATTGTATTGTTCATACGTGTGTCAAATAATTACACAATGTGTCGATGGAAGTTAATCTTGTCGTTTTAATCTTGGAACAGATCGTGAAAAGTTAAAGACTTCCTTCTGGTGCATCATTTGATGAATAGTTTTATTTCAACCAAACTCTTTTTTTATCGAGAGAAAAAACTGTATGTTCTTATTTGAAAAACCGAGTATGTAAAATACTCGCATGATTGTTGAGGTGGTTATAGATCTTTGTCTAAACATACATGATGTTTGTAATATTTAAAAAGCAGCTCGACCCATCGTAACATATGTGGAACGTACATAGAAATACACGATATACTTTTATGTAATGTAGGATTAAGGTTACAAGAAATTAAGAAAACATTCTCCAATGTTAACCTATGGAGCCCCATGTTTAGGTGTAGCAAAATCCTTGTGATATTATTTTTTAAAATTAATTTAATCCCCTGTAAAGTAAAGTTTTGCTTGTCAGCTTATAAAAATTTTCTAATTAACTTTGAGGCAAGATTAAAAAGTGCAAACGTGGGGCCTATCAATGCATAAGCATATCAACAATTTCGGAAACAATATGTAAAAAATTGTGGTTGCTAGACTGAAAGTATCTATCCAATTTCTCCATAGGTTAACATTGGGGGATTTAGTTTCGTTTTCAGACATTCATGTCCCCTTATTACCATATTAAAATTTGAAGAAACGTTAAATGCTATGGCTAAAATTTACAGGGTGCCCGAAAAGTTATTGTACACTTTAAAATACTATATACTAAAAACCGTTTAGAGGCTGTAATTTTTAATAATTTACTAAATATTTCCACCTTATAAACTCTAAAGGTCCTCAGAACCTTTATAGCATCCGGTATGGTTCAGTCGGTTAAGTTTTATATAAATTTTCGAAAAAATGGTCGGAATATTTACATTTGATTTAGAATATGTAACACTGGTAATACAAAGCACCCCAAGAGGTAATATCCGTCTAAAACTTTGCAACTTAATTTTAAAACTTGTTAAACTTAACAGCTTATTACTTTTCGATCTAATAACAGGAGACTTTCACAATTATCTTTAAAGAATAGTATGAATGGTAAAGGCAAACAAAAAAAATTCAATAAGATATGGAACGATAACAATTTAAATGCTTTTTTTATGTGTTTATGGCACAAAATTCTGATTATGAAACAATTTATCAAAAATATGTTTTTCTCAAACTAATTGTTTTTACTGTAGTATCCCTGAAATAATTGCTTCATAATTTTTTAATACATATCATTTCGATGCATGTCTTATGTATTATGTGTGGTAATTTAATAAATAATGAATGCATCTGATATTTATTTTTAGAAATTTCTGAAGTTATCTTTAGCAAGTTTTTTTTTTGGGTACAATATAAGTGCCTGATCAACTTTTCGAGCACCCAGTACTTCAAAATTAAAAACCTGAACAAATATTTGTAAATTTCGAAATTAAAAAAACAACTTTATTTTGAGCAGCGAAATGAATTTTTCAAATTAAAATGCAACTTCTACATCACTGGCAAATTTCAAAGTAAAAAGGTACTTCATGCTGTTAATTTTTTTTTAATATTCTGTATGGCATAAAGTTGTATTTTAAACTTCAAACTCTGAACAACTTATATATAGAATTTATTTCTAATTTGAATATCCCACACAGAATGACAGAATTAATTAAGGTAATTTTCGCTTACATAATGAATGATTTGCGAGTTTGCATGGCAAGAGGTTTCATTTAAATTTCACTAAGAGCCACACACAAAATCCCAAACTAAGAACCAAAATTCTAACAAAGAATGAATAAAGATGTGGATATATATTTCTTAAAGTTGTCACATTGGCAATTTAAGATTAACAGAAAAATAGTTAAGATTACCTAAAACTTATATATCTTTCTTTATTAGTAAACATAATTTTATTAAGACAATGTATGTTCTTTTAAATATGTGTTAATTTAATTTTTGATAACGTTCATTTTTTAATTATTAAAAGTTTAATTATTATGAAGTTCATAATAGTTTACTCTTTCATAAGTAATTAATTTTAATTTTTTTCTCTATTGTAATATGTATTTTGTGTCTTATTTGTCATTGAATACTACGTATGTTTCACATGTTAAATACTTCAGTCGTATTATGGTTTTCGGATTAGAGAGTCTAAGATTTTAATTTCATTAAAAAATAATATAACAAATCTAAAACAAACGCGAGTATGTCTATAATGTGATGAATGATATAGAACCTCTCTGAATATGTATTATATAAAACAAATAGAAAATAAAAAGAAACGACATATCGTTGAAGTATCGTTGTTTCAGTATTTGAAATGTTAATATAACATGTGTACATTCAGATTTTATAATAAAATTACCTTTTAAAGTAGTTATTATTAAATACTAAAAACTAATACCTTTATTTTTAATACAAAGCAGCTTTATATAACTTATTAGGAATATCTCAATTTTACTTGGTTGTGCTGTTGTATACAATTGCAAAGAAGAACTTGTATTTAGTTTTATAAGTACCATTCCCTGTAATATCTCCATAAATTACGTATTTTAAATAATCTTTAGAGTTAAAATTATTTACGATATTTGTTTATACAACTCCAAATTTTGGATTTTGTAACATCTTTTATGAACACCTGATTCTCCATGAATTTACTATTTGTGTTATTGTACTTGAACACTAATAAATTATTAATATATTAATCAGACATGTTTATGTCTTTATTATATATTACCCAAACATTAAAAATATTTATTATCAAACTATATCATGCATTTTCATTATAAAAGACGGCAGTCGTTTTATAAAGTAAAATTTTAAATAATTGTGTCACTAAAGCATGAAAGGATTAAAATTGAAATAGAAATACCTTTTAATCATTTTGTTTTTTTCCACATTTATAAACTTGTGTTAATACAGCCTAATATATTTTATTCACAAATAAATTATATTTTTTGTACCTGCTAACCATATTTTACTCCATATTTCATGCATTTAATTTTACAACTAATAATAACTATAAATATCTGTAGAATAACCGTTTGTAAATTTTCCGTAGAGTATTAAATTAAAAGCTTTAAAAAAATTTAAATTTTAAAAACTATAATCATATTTGCAAAATAGAATAATTCTAACTATTTTAATTCATTTGACATAGGTTTCAAGTCAAACTTTGAATATAAAGCTGAAAATGCCTGCATTGTTTTTTCAGACAAAAACAAGTTATTTTAAGACAAAAGAAAAAATAATTAAAAGCATGGTGCGACAGGAAACATAAATTCTTATTGTTTCTTTCATTAAAAAATGTTTATGGCCGCTATTAAAGTAGTACATAAAGGATCGAAGCCTAGTCTTTACTAAAGTAATTTTAATTGGAACAGAGAGAGAAGCAATGTCATTTGTATTAGAAAGATTTTTGAAAGCTAATACATCTAGTATTTTAACAATTTAAGTTTTTGCATGATTTAAGTATCAAATCTAAAATTCTATAAAATACATCAAGTACGAGGTCTGTTTTTTTTAACCTCCGATGGGCTGTAACAAAAAGACGGGTCAAGATACATAAAAGATTTTTTTTACCAAAAGTAAAGTACAATACTGCTTATTTCTCCATATAATCACCTTGACGATTAAAGCATTTGTCATATCTGTAAACAAGCTTTGAAATACCCTTTTCATAAAATGTAGCCGCCAATGATTTGAAGGTAGTTGTGACGGTTTCTTTGAGCTTCACGTCAACTTGGAAGCGCTACAATCCAAGCCACTATGCTTATCAATAATTCACTTATGGTAAACCTTCGAGTTTCCCTAAATACTTGGTCAACTCGCTAAACAATACTGATGTTCATGAAGAAGGGTACCAAGGAAGCAAGTCTGTCGCTACAGACGGTATTGTTCAACGAGTTGACCAAGTGTTTAGGGAAACTCAAAGGTTCACCATAAGTGAATTATGGACTAGCAGTGGCTTGGAGGACAGAAAAAAAATGACGTAAAGCTTCCAAATTTACTTTTTCTAAACGAAACCGTCACAACTCCCTCCCAATCATTGGCGGCTACATTTTATGAAGAGAGTATTTCAAAGCTTGTTTACATGTATAACAAATGCCTTAATCACCAAGAGGATTATGTGGAGAAATAAGCAGTACTGTACTTCACTTTTAGTAAAAAAATCTTTTTTGTATCTTGACCCATCTTTTTGTTACAGCCATCGGAGCCTGAAAAAAAACAGCCCTCGTAAATAGTAGATTATTTAATTGCAATTTTTTTTAATCAACTTCTCAGAATTCTACAGAATTTCTAAGAATAGTTTGAATTTGGTTAAAATAATAACTATTATATATTTTTTTTTTATAATTTAATAATTATAATGAGCACAATGTTGGTGTGTTGTTGAATCCTGCTTCTAGCCTGGATTTTTATCTGTTTGTAATCAGTTTTAAGCTGTGGATTCCTGTCAAATTTACCCTTGTATAACCACAACGCTTTTATTACAATTTTGAACCAAACCAATCCTTTATTCAGCAATTATCATTGCCCTATTAATGATAGCGATTGATACCTTAGCAATTACTAAATGTAGAGGAATGGTTGAATCAGCAAAAATTGTGTGGATCATATTTTCTTGAAGCACTCCATAATTCCAACCGATAATAAAATGTATGGGTGTTCAAGAAAGAATGTTTTAGTTTTTTTAGTAAAATAGTAAGACGTACTGCCCAACGACTTGTTCAAGTTAGAATATTTTTTAAATTATAAAATCAAGTACAAATACTAGTTAACTTAACAATGCATTGACAAATAACAGAAGAATTAGCCAACTACTTGATATTATTTAGAATATAATTCATTATTTTACAATCTTCTTATTCAAAAAAGTATATTTTGGCCTGTAAAGGACTTAACTTCCAGTGTAAATCTTATAGCACTTTATATTTTTTACTTATGTGTAAAGTTCACTATTGGCAATAGAACAAATTATAAAACTTCTTTGACTCAAAACATTTCAATTACTGGATAGACAGAATCTTTACGAAAGTGATAAAAACTTATTTTAAGAATAGTTTTATTAAATACTTAACCTATATCTTTAATTGGCCCTATACGTACTCCTTATCTCATTATTAGAAGTATAAATGTAAAATACAAGCAATCTCTCATATCACGTTATAGAACTAATAGATCCTTATTTGGAAATTTTAGTCCTTTGAAAGTCCCTAAATTTAATGGAACTAATAAATTTTTTAATCTTATATCCTTAGTCTCTAGCCTTAAAATTTACTTAAAAGTCTTTAAAAGTCTCGTTGCTGCTATAAACAATTCTTATATGTATGAAAATTGTACAATCTAGTTATATACATCGTATCTATTTAGATATACTCGTTAATTAATATAAGTTTTACTTATACATTTGCATTGTTACAGTATATATTACTTGTACAGTTACGTTACATATTATGTACAAACTTGCGTAAATATGCAATGAAACTAAACATCTAGAAATCGACAGCCGGAAACTTTCAACCTAACCTAACCTTAATATGGGCCCCGGATGGCCGAGTGGTTTGGACCATTACGCTAGCAGCCTGCGCGCTGTAACGGGTGCGGGTTCGATTCCCGCCTTCGCCCTGGGTGTATATTCCTTTCTCTGTGACAGTAAAAAAAATCTTTCTGTGTCTGTCTTACTTGACGAAGGCTTCATAAGCGGGTCTCTGTTCAAGCACACAAACCGGAATATATATGTACCTACCCCTTCCCCAACCTTTATAAACATATTCATAGATAGAATAACTCCATGTACTTATTAACTTTCTGCATTATTAAGGACAATGGAGTAAATACATTCATTTACATTTTTCCTATTTCCATATTAAAGTTGTTCTGCAAACAATAGCACTTTCAAAATTAATACAGTCCTGCACAAAAGTTTAGACACAACACAAATATGATGTTTTACAAATTAGTATTTAAAGAGGAGAATTATTATTTATTACACTAAAATATATGCACATCTATATTCAAAAATATAATTTAGAAAATGAAAAAAGAAATATATGGCGAAGTAGCCGCAATTATAGAAAAAATGACAAAAATCCGTTGCACATAAGTTTAGGCACAAATAATTTTTTTTAATTTTTGGAAACACATGAAAAGTTTTAATAGTTGATAAAGCTTCCTCGTTTTTTATCAATTCCAAAACACGTTTTTTCATTGAAAGCACAAAGCTTTTTCAGGGTTGCAGGCTTGATATCGTACCACGCTGCTTCAATAGCTTCTTTAAGTTTAGAAACTTTGGTATACTGCTTTCCATTGGCATATACAACTTTTGTAAGAATTCCCCATGCAATTTCTATAGAATAATAGTTGGGGTCATATGTAAGCCAATCGAGAACCGTGATTTTTTTGGCTCGAAACCAATCTTTCGTTGAGCTGGATGTGTGGATAGAGGCGTTGTCTTGTTGAAATTTCCAGTTAGGCCCACATAAAAACTCCCCCAACATTTGCAAATTACTCTCGAGGGTTTACTGGTATTTTTCTTTCCCTTGTAAACGCTGCTTTCCCTTTGTAAACGCTGAGGAAGTCTGGTCGTTTACAGAAAATCCTCCCCAAACCATCACTGACCATCCGCCTTGACTTCGGTTAAACTAAGTCTCAGGACCTTTACGAAGATCATGCCAGTAGTAAGAAAACCTATCGGTGCCATCCAGGTTCCATTTTCTTTTTCATCACTAAAGATTTTTTTGATGATTACCTTTAGCCATTTATCCCAATATGACGTGTGCTTCTGAGCCCATTTAGTCTTGCGTCTTTGTGATGAGACTGCAACCGCGGCTTACGTTTAAGTTTAGATTTTGTTTTAAATCCACATGCCACAATTATTCTACGTATAGTTTCTCGGGAAACCTTGTTGGCAATTTTAGTTTTAATCTGGTTTGCAGAGCAATGTCTGTTTGAAGCAAGTTTCCTAATTTACCTTTCATCTCGTTTGCTGGTCGCCCTGGTTCTTCCAGACCTTGCTTTTGCCTGGTATACATCACCACGTGCCTAAAACTATATAAATACATCTTTTGTATCGGTTCAGTTCAAGTGAAATATCAGAAACTGATTTACCTCGGCTTTTTAATTTCCAAATTCTTATAATCTCGGCAAATGAAAATTGATTTGACTTGGGCATCATTATAAGCAGTAAAAAATATTCCAACCCCTTTATAGCAGCTTTGAGACACTCCCATTTGATAACACAGTCACTTCTGCTCAAGAATTTGCATAAACATTACATTTGTGTCTATACTTTTGAGGCATGGCAATTTTGCGAAATTTCGACTTGTTGATATTAGACAATTTTATTTAATTTTTTCTGAATTTCTTTTTGTTACCCTTTTTTCTTACGAGTTTAACAATATATATTAAAAAGAATTTATTGGGAATTAATGAATACTATCGATATTTTCATGAATTGCTTCTGTGTCTTAACTTTTGTGCAGGACTGTATTTATCATCGTATGCAATTTTCCATATAGTTCGCAATAGCAACATTGCGTAGTTTTCTCCATATTGCATGGATAAGGTTTGATGGCTAATGTTGTTGCTGTTGTTCTCGTGCCCATGGATATCCCATGGAAGATGGTTGACAGAGCCTCCGAAGAGGGTTTGATGGTTAATTCCATGCGAAATTACTACAACTTTTAACATTAAATGAAAATATAATATCGGAATAGCTGATCTACACTTCTTGCAACTAAATAATGTAGAGTTCTTTCATTTAATTTGATTTATTTTTCAATATTAAAAACCTTTTTTTAATTGTGGATTTCACTACAGTTACATAGAATTAGCCTGATACAATATTTTCCTTACGCGACAATATCAAGAAACTCGATTTAAACTATTCCATATTTTCTATAAAGGATCGAGATATATTTTTAGAAACCTTTTATGGCGTTATTCTGCCGCTGAAAGAGCATGGTACTAATTACAGGAAGTGCATTGAAATTACACCACCTTCATAATGATCAGTCTCAAGGTACAAAAGACAGTAACAAATAAATTTTACTCAGAGTATCTACTGAGGGAAGAGAACCATATTCATAGTATGTTCCTTTCATGAAACCTTTGTCAAGTTGCGTTATACTTGTAGACATTGAGCAGGTACGGCGAAATGCTTGTTAGAATTGTATATTTGAATTAATGGTAGTAGATACATTGTTTTTCCCATTCTAATGACTACTTTACTGAATTGAATTGAAACACGTAGAATAGGTACTGAAGCTATGAAATATTACATTTCAAATTATAATGCTCTAAAAAAACTAAAATTATTTTATTTAATAAAATTAAAATTTCAATCGTTGTAAAACAGCACCCCAATTTTATTTTTTGAATTTATATTTGGTGCATGTAATAACTGAGTCGGTTCTTTTATTAATTAAAGTATGTTGCATTCATTTATATATAAGAAATTTAATAAAATAAGTACACTTAGGCGGCATAGCTAAATTTTGAACTGACAAATGTAATTTCGATAAAAAAAACTTAATGGAATATGTCCTATGTCAACCTAAGCGGATTCAAAATATATTGTATAATTCGAAATATAAAAGGGCGTATGTAAACCTGTAGGCGCTTTTCTTTTATCACAAGAAGCTAGTATGCAATTTTTTGTTATCTTTAGCAGAATCAAATTTTTCATATGTATCTCAGCTTTGGTTGTACAATTATAATTGTTACACGACTATTTAAAACTTACATTAATTGTGTACTTTTATCAACTAAACTGTTTATTGAAAATACAAACACCATTCGGAAAACTTTTTTTTTTTGAATAAATCCACTAACGTTCATTTTATAGTCTCTATTAGAAGACATCTACTAGAAAAAGATTCAGTTATTTTTCATGTGCTGTAATCATACCCTTTCTTCAATTGCGAAATGCCAAAACGTTGAGTCAAAGATACATCCTAGGTCTTACATAGGAATCTGCAAATAGCACTACTAGTAAAAAATCAAATAACTGTGCCGTTGTCTCGGTATCCATTGGTTGGCCTGGAAACAGCAACCAGCAAACGCAATTTCCACGACTGCTCCGAATACCAAAGATTCTAAAAATGAAACGCCTGACAATGCCCAAGACACATTCCTGCGCTACGTTATCTTATTTGTAGGGACTTGTTATGGATGTGAAAATGTATGGAAACAATGTTCTGTTGTAGATAGCAACAATGTTGTCTAGTTGATCGGGTTGACTTGTAAGTTTAAACAAGAAAACGGCTGACATGATGTATCTTACAATGTTAAAAATCTTGTGCTTGGTTTCACCAAAAATATGGTTCCTAGTAGCCGCAACGGCTGTGTGGTGAAATGTTTGACAATATTTGCTGTATATAGTTGAACCATTTTTCAGAATTTTGAAATAAAAACCTGAAAAATGGTTCAACCGAATATTGAAAATAAGGGAAAACATTTGATCACACAGCGTTAGCTTTAGGAGCCATATTTTTGGTGAAACCAAGAGCCAAATTTTTAATAAGTATAAGTATTTCCCCAAAAAATAATGATGATATTATAAGCACATACGTACGAAGTAGGTATTATTTTTGGAATCATTAAAATCTGATACATAAATTTACGTAATGAAATACAATGCTTCTCTAACAATAACATACTGTGTGTTTTGAACTTATCACAGGATAAATAAAGAACACTAAATTAGCAGTATCAAGTATTTTACTTGAAATCATAAGTGTATCGATACCTCAACAAGTGCTCTTCAATTATTCAATATACTTCGGTATTTAATTACTTAACTACAGGGCAACAAAAAATAAGCAATACATATTATATTTAAGTGACACACCCCGATACATTCCAAATAACACCACATAATCTGGAACTAAGCCATCGATAGCTCCCTAGATTCAAGGACACCAGTCGATGAATAAACGACCGGGTTAATTGTGAATGGCGGCACCATTGACCTCCCCATATGTTACTAGGGTAATAGAGTAGTGGTCATTTCCATAAGCAGACCCCTCAGCGTAGTTGTGAATGCAGGGACGAAGTAATAACGGCCTGGATAGAGGATAAGAGTTAGTTATTGGTAGTAATTTGATACTCAGGGACACAGCAGGTGCGACTTCGTGCAAGCCAACCCTCGACGTTTATTATTTAATGATTATTTCTTTTTTTTAAAACTTTCAGTTTAACCCATCAACAAGAAAATGTGCCAAGTATAAATGAGCTTTCTGCTAAAGTTTATCCAACGAAACCAAATATAACACAATTAAAGACGATGGTCCTGAATAATTTCTGTCAAATAAATTAAGTTACACAAAAAACGAAATTAATAAACTTAAAGTTAATGTCGTTTATTTGAAAATGAAGGTGTTAATGGTAGGCACAAAGTTTTCGTTAATGGATTAATCTTCGAAGAAGTATGCATCCGAAATCCGCCTACCCACTAACATTTTTTCTAGCAACTTATATAATTTTAAAGCGTTTTAAATTTAAGAGAGTTTTATTGAATTTTAATACTTGAAGTATTAAAAGTCGTTAAAATCATTTACTAAAAAATAATTAAATTAATTTAGAAACCTTTAAAAATAAGCAATATGATAAATATGTAATTAATCATCTCACTCAGTGAAAAAGAATCAACACTTTTGTTGATTTGTTTATCTCTCAAAAGTTTAAAGTGGTTGAATTGATGATTGAGACAATGTGGTGGAGAGAGTATCACTTCATACTACCATGCCACATATCAGGGATTTGAGTATGAGTTTAAATCAGGGAAGAGTCGTAAACGTAATCAAATGTTAAATCAAGATTTGTCAAGGCATAAAACTGCTTTTCAGCAAACTGTAAACCTTGCTACAGATTCGTAAGTTACTTTTTTTGTCAACTCTTTCTTTTTATTTATTTTTATATCGACAAGTAAATGAGTAATAAACTTTAATTACCATGAGTTATATAGCCTTTGTCTTTTTCAATATCAATTGGTTATTTTGTATCTTTTACGAGATAATACGAAAGATAAAATACTTTCCGTGATTTTCTTACAATTTAAGAAGATCGGCGTCTATTGATGAAACCAGCGATTTTTGTTGGTAACTCACAAAATATATTTGTTCTTAAATGTTGTGGTAAAAACACCGAAACTATGCGCTTTTTTGTGTGAAAAAGAATATTAAAATCACTGCTGCCTTACTAAAATGCTAAAAGATGTTTCTTTTTTAAAATACATTTCAAACATAACTAACTTTTTAAGTTGTCATATCTTACGCCAAAACTGACACCACCACCAAAACAAGCCACCAAATAACTTCCCACCAAAACACCTAATCTTTCTTCAAGAGGTGTTAAAAAAACTACAGCAAAGAAGAAAACAAACATGATGCGCTAATCACAAATGAAAGCCAAAACGGAGAACGCTTTGTAATCAAAGTATCAAAATTATATGACACAATCACCCACTTTAACAGAATATTTTTTATTCCAAACTTTGAAACTCTGCTATCTAATTACAAATAACACAGTTATATAAGTAAATATAATAAACAAACTTAATATACATAGCAATACACATCACACAAACTTATAATATTAACATATAGAGTACACATAAATTAAATATTTCAGTCAAAACATTAAGTACTTCAGTCAACTTAAGTTCTAAACACCTTTAAATCTAAATTCCTGAAATAAGACTTTTAAATATGTACATTTTGTTACTTTAAAATTTACGTAGCTGCATGTGCTTAAAATATTAATTAAGATTTAAATTTGCGTTTCATAATTATATTACAGACAGCCATACACTGTATAATAAGAATTTTAATTCGACAACTAAAAAAGTGTTCCATTAAAAATTTAACACACATTTTAATTAAAAACTAATTAAACACTATTTAAAAAAAAAAAAACAGTTACATTAATAGTAACGTTAAATTTTCTTTGAAATTATCGTGAAACATGCAAGTTAATTTTATTATTAATAAAAAATTGGAATTTAATGCAGCATATTTATAGTAATTCTTAAAATTTCTAATATAATTACGAAGTAAAAAACATCGTTTGCTTGTAATAATATATTCAACAGTGTGTATTTAGTTTTTAGATGCCAATAATGTTTATGAGTTTGGGGAATAAAAAAAGCGGTTAAGTCAATGTTTTAACAAGCATGATATTTGTTTTTATACTATCTCTCTCTTGTAATTGTATAGAATTCAAATTTTTAAAAATATCGATGACAATATTTGTATGATTAAATAAAGCTAGTTTTTAATTAGATTATTAAAAAAGATTTACTTTTATGCTGTGTTTAGTTACTAAACATGACATAAATAAATTAGCAAATACAATTTGAAACATTTGTTTTACATGACATAAAAAAGAATCGATTGAGTCACGAATGAAATATATTTTGGTAAACTATTACATTTATTCTTGCTATGCTGATAAAAAAAATATCAAAAATATATGTAACACACCATACATTATTAAATTCTACTATGATAAAGTAAGTCAACCTTTACATGTACCATAAAATTGTAACCTTGTTATAAGAAATGAAATAATTGTATGAATTCAAAACTAGATTTTAAAAAATTTCATCGTTTTCAAATGATATAGCTAGATACTTTTTATAAATACTTTTTTCATATAATGGAGGCATATGACTATCATCAGTCATATACTATTAAAATTTACTACTAGATGTTCTCACTTTATTGTGAAAAGTCTCAAATTTGAGAACTGGGCTTGGAATGAATCCTCACCTCGTAGGTTCAACCCCGAGTGTGATACATTGTTTTTCTCGATCATTCTCGAATTTAAGAACAATGTATTCGGTTATACACCAATGATATTGCCAAAAAAACATTATTTTTCAAAATTTAATAACCAATTTTGAACGGTGTTGCAAAACAGTGGGTGACATTGCAATAAATTTAAATGTTTCTTTTTCTTTCGGCTAACTTTTGTTTCAAAAACTTCTTTTTGTTAGCCAGTGCCATCTGATGATATCCGTGAAAATTTTCAATCAGTAAAGTTAAGTTTTTCTTTTCTTTTGACTTACTTTTCTTGCGAAAAGTTAGTTTTATTAGCCAGTAGCATATAATAATATTCGTAAATATTTTTAATCAATAGTTACATTTTTTAATTTCATTTCGTAATACTCTACCGCGTTTATAAATATTTTTACTTTGGTATTTATTATAAATATCAACTAATATTCAGTAGTTCCATCAGGTAATATGTATATTTTAATGATGCTCAAGACATTGAGATTGAAATCATCATAATTTTTTTAAATGATCACCTAAAACTATCAAAGGAGCAATATGGAGATCCACTTTTTAATATTAAATATCTCAAACTGAAATACTCTTTCCTCAATTTCTAGAGAATATTGAGAGCATTTGTAGCAATTTATATAAATAATATAAAAATTATAAAAATAAAAGACATATAAACTCTAAAGATGTCTATAACCAGGTACGTCTATCGTGTATCTAGTATGAAATTTTTTCTACGTTTGTTCAGTTGTATGACAAAATGAAAATAAAAATATGAAATCTCTGTGTCTAAACTAGTATTTGAATATGTTCTTCACTAGTACTTAGCTATACTTTAATAATTCATATGTGTTACCAAAAAAATATTTTTCAATGAGGCTTAATATATTTTTATTTGCTGAAATATGGATAGATTTTTTTTATTATAGTTTATTGATTGTTGTATGAATAAGTTGTATGACAATCTGTTGATTGTTGTATGACAATCTGTTTCATTGTCCAGGAAATTAATTTGATGTTAGTAAAGATCTATAGTTGTAATTTCGAGTCTTTAATTTTACATTTAATTGATTGTATGTGGCAAACGCACTTTGTTTAAGTCCAGAAGACGACCCCCATGTCGTCGATAATGAGAGAGGTAGTACATTTTTATAACACAAGTATTTAGTTCAATTTTTTTTTTAGCTTTAATGTACTATAATACTGTGATAATAAAATTGCATATGAGGTCAAATTTATTGAGTGGTGCTGTCGAAAGCAATTGCTTCGGTGGCGGTGATTGGACGCACCTTTCCATAATCTCCATTTAAACGCTAATTTAGTAAGTTGTTCATGTGACTCTATACGTCGTGAAAATATCGATTTGATGTAAAACAAACATAAAAACACTGTGAGGTAAAAAAAAACCACAAATGTGCTGTAATTTTACAGCAATTTTTTACAATGCAGCCACCTAAATAATTGTCCATAATTGCCTCCTTTCTTTTGAAAGTAAAAAAACTCCTTCCAAAGGGCCTTTTATTGAATGTGCTTTTAACTTTCGGAAAAAATTATTAAAAGCAGATATGATACCCCTAAATAATAACAATAATATAATAACTATGCATCTTACAAAAAAATCAACCCTTTATCATCAGTTTCTTTTAACGCTCTTACTACTTAAACTATCAACGATAAAAATAACACCTCGGCAAAATTAAGAAGAAATGATGAAGGCAGATTGCAGACAACCAGTATTGATTGTCTTTTCGAAGATAGGGCAAATGATCTTAGAGCCTGGGTGAAGAGGAAAAAAGAAATGTAAGTAATAAATCTGTTTGAGACACTGTGTCAGCAACGGTTGTTTCGATGATGTATAACATAAAAATTGCCTCCGATTGGCCTATTAGCCTGATAGATGATATAGAGTACGAAGACGCATAGTGTGGTATAGGGTTTGAGACGCCTCATATGGGATTTGAAACTTGAATCATGTAGTAGAAAATAGATATGGTGTTGTTTATCTTCAGTATATATGATGTAAGGGACTTGTTTTTGTTAGAAGGTTAATATACTTGAGTCATCTTAATCGGTTGTAGAATCTTTTGCTAATCCGTCATTGATAAAAAAATTTAAAACTTAATATTAAAGTAGAATGTTCAAGCTTTCCAAAAATACCGATACCAAAGCAGCTGATATATTAATTGTATTAAAACAATTACGTAGTAAGAGGATCAAGCCCTTTTCCAAGATAAGTTTTTACAGCGGCAAATTTATAAGACTTTATATATGCATTCAAACTAAAATTAAAATGGACTATTAATTACGAGAAACTTACAGTTTTTTTCATATAACATAAAAAATGTGTATTTTTGCTGCTCAAAACCTTAAAATTTACTAAATTAACGAACCCTTCAGGAAATGTTAAACGCGTTAGGTTTTTAAAAAATTACTTCCAAAAGATACTTTAAAGTATATTATTGTAGGAAAAATATGTTTACATAAAGAATATTTGTGTGGGATGTTTTTCAGGAGTAAAGAGACTAAGTGATAGTTAAGGATTTATGGGACCGTTCTCACAGCACACATTTTATAAGAAATTGATTAATTTTAATCTATGGCCATACCAGTGTATACTAATACAGATTGGCCATAGGATATTTAAAAACTGTATTTCTTAACAAAGTCAATATGCGTCATGAACAAAATGTAAGTTTAAAAAAACCTCTGATAATTAAACCTACTCAAATAGAGTGCTTATTGTGTAAGCGTGTAGCTGTAAGTGTACCTTGGTAAACAAACGGATCTTTAATAAATATGTATGTGAATTATATACCTTCTTGTTTTGGTAACTTTTAATTTAGTTTTGGGGATAAAAAATGCATAGATCAGATTCTACGAATTTGGCTAACTTTAAATATTTGTGCAAATAAATGTATGGTTAAATGTAAAGGATTCATTTTCAAGTTGCAACTTTTTTTAAAAAAATGCAAACGTCGAAATAAAATTAAATATGTTCAAGAACTATCAACTGATAACAACTATTTGATACAAGAAGTTTGCAAACGTTAGTCAACTAAGTAAAATATACTCAAATGATATCTTTTAAGGAGTAAAAACTTAAGAGCTGAGGCTCACAGTTTGAAAAAACCTCTACTCACTTCATACGTAAACGCTTCATTCTTTAATTAGATTACATTGTCTAATATGAATATCTTCAGCTAGAATTCCAAAATTTTTAGTTTGACTTTTTCTATTGTGCATGAAATACTATGGTCATGTTAATGTCAAAAAATAAAAGTTATAAATCAATATTAAAATTTTAATCAATTGAGATGTTATTCTTTAAATTTTCATAAAACTACTTGACTTGATGCATACTTTCATAAGAATTAATGAACTTAAGAACTTTCCATAAGATTCATAATAAAATCTTAAATCATAATTTTGAAAAATAGTATTAATATAAGTAATAATGTTGCACGCACTATATTTTATTTGTAAAAATGGCGGAAAGTGCAATGTGTCACATGCGACATATGGTAAATAAGAGACGTGGGTATTAAAGGAGTTAACGCATTGTTTTTGGCAAAAAAAATGCTTTTGAATAACATATTTTAACAAAAGATTTCTATAAACTAGATGAAAGAAGACTTTATAAAACCCCATCAAAACTTTATTATTTAAATGTATTTATCTCAATTATTATAAAATGCGAATGTAGACCGATTCCTATTCATTACAGCAAATAAAAAAAACTAAAGCAGGCGATTTTTCTTTTTTTTTTAATTTTTTTGTAAGCATCCTTTGGATCACAATACATAATTTACATTAAAGGGCAATAAGCATTTGCTTAAATTTACGATATCCATAATATGTCAAAAGTGCAGTAAGTAATAATATAATTTTGTTTCTTAGAAATATTCCATAGCTTTATGTACATCACGTGTTATTTCAAGATGTGTGTTTTCTTGCAGTCGTACAATTAAAATAATTTAAAAGGGAACTGAAAAAAGTTTTTAAAATAATATAATAATATTGATTCAGGTATAAATTTACATATAACCTTTTTTTAATTAAAATTTTAATAAATGCTGAAAACAATTGAAATATAATTTTTTTGCATCAATAAAAGTTATTTTATACATCATGGCCCGTTTATACAAAAATTAATTTAATTTTAAAGAATTCGTTAACCGTTGCTTAATTTTAAAAGCATCAAATGAAATCACTATTAATATTGTTTGTTCAAAAAGAAAAATTTGTCTATGTTAACATGAAATCATCAGAAAAAGAGTTGATAATAACGAAATATAGTGAAACATAATATTCTAGAACTTCTCTTATAACATTAAAAAACTGTAATATTTATAAGTAATCTAAAAAATCACTCAACAAATTCATGGAACATTTTATAAATTCCAAGTAGAAAATACTTAAAGTTAAAGCATTTGGTCGTTATTTGTTTTTCTTCCAATTCCTTTCCAATATCAAGTTCTTAATAAGTACATATCGAGGAAGTACTGTTTATTCAATAATTATATTTTTAAATAAACTTTATATTTTCCTTTATATTGTTGATTTTGTATTTTTAGAAAAAATTATGAGTCCATATCCTTAAAAATTAATTCGACATAATTATATTTTGTCGTGCTCATTCGTTGATAATTACTTAAGTGCACCAATTATTATTGAAACAATAAAAAATTGTAAATAGATATGCAATATTAAATTACTTTTTCGAAGATTTTTAACAGTTTAACAACAGTTTTACAAATATTTTTCAATTAACGTTAACTTGTTTCGAATCTTTAGCAATTCAATTAATTTTATGAATATCAAGTTACACTGTAAAACAATTCTGCAAAATAAAAAATAACCGCAAAATATACTGCAAAATAACAGCATATTTTGCTGTTATTTTTTTACATCATAGTGTTAAAATGTTTGTTTTACAGCAAAGTTGTGGTTTCTTGACGTACGGAATCACCTGAACAACTTACTTCAAAGGCGTTTAAACAGAGAAGATGAGTGCATCCAATCACTGCCAGTGAAGCAAATTACATGTAAATCTACATTACACTGTGATGGTAAATTATCGGGATATTTTTTACAGTGTACCAGGTAAATTTGTTGATCCTTTCATTATGTGGTGCTTTTTGTCCTATAATTAAAAGATAATAAGATATCAATAAAAATGCGAATAATAAATTATAAGAAAAGATGACTGTGACATAAATAATCAGTGTCCAAACCCGTCTATAGTTACACTTATTACAAGATCTTTTTGATCAAAACTATATTAAATACAAGTTAAATATATACTGCAAAATGCTTTGCTCTAAGCCATAGAAATATAAAACATTATCCATTAAATCATGAGTAGGAAAGAAAAAGTAAGAAAGCAAAATATCAGGATTAGTTTTTTCCCGAATAAACCAAATCCCAGATTTACTGTCAATATTCCAAGCAATCGAAAAAAAAATAAAAGTTAGTATTTAGATTTAAGTAAACGATTTTAATGCTTTTAGAAAGTTTTCCTTATTAATAATCTCAAGACATATGCTTTACAATAGACTGTTACTATAGTAGTAATAACGGGAGAAACTTGTTTACTTTCGATATTTGTAAGAGCTAATACGGTAAAAAAAACAGATTTATTACTTTTAACAAAACCTTTTTACATACAATATTATATTTAGTAGAAAACTAATCTTTTATCCTTAATTTCTTGCATGAGGTATGAAAATCTACCTATGCCTATGTAACTCAAAATCTTCAGACACCTGCTTAAAATTGATTAACCCATCAACGACGATTGACAAGTAAATTATGCCATTTGAAAATAAGTTTTCTGATCAAATTTATCTAAATAAACAAAATATAAGAAAAATGAAGACCACAGTGCTGAACAATTTATGTAGGACACATTAAGTTACAACAAAAAAATAATTTTAAAAACTTAAATTTAAAATTTTTATTCAGAAATGAAAATATTATCCGCAAAGCCGTCGTTACTGGGTTAAGACACCTGCTTGAAATTGATTAAGACACTTCTAGTTAACAAAAAGAAACAGTCTATCTGCCTTTGGGGGTCTTAACGACCAATTACGATCTCCAGTCCCAAAACACATGGCCCCTACTAGTTGTGTTCATTCATAGTTTGAATTATGGCAGGATTATAAATGGTCTTTGTTAATTACTCGTACTCGTTAATGTCTGGAGATTCTAAGTTACGGCCCCTCAGTGGAATATTAAGGGGGTAAAAACAGGGGGATAATTCGAAGAGATTGGTAAGGTGCCTGTATCGGTGCTGCGTTTAGGGTAATTAACTGCTCACACTTTTTTTTTAGCTAGTTTTAGTTTGCACTGATTTGAGGGGAATTATTGGTGCTTATGGTGATGTAAAGTAAGAAGGTTTCACCATAAAAAGGAGTAAACTCACAGAAAATGGAGTGAATGGAGTAAGATTACAATTCAAAACGATTAAGCTTACACCACAAAATAGGAGTAGAAATGAATAGCAGCACTGCTGCCTCCCAGTTTTTGATATAATTTAACAGCTTTTTTCTAGTGTATAACATTACACATACCAGTGTCAAATTCAGAAGTGACATTGTGTGGGCTATACGTGTATATATACGTGGTCTTATGTGTATATATTTACGTCAAATTTTGTCCTAAGGCAAGTCTCGATCTTACTATCCTTCAATTACAAAAGCGTCATTTTTACCCCTTACTCAACTCCAGCTTAATAGAATCTCCGTTTTTTTCCTGATCCTTTTTGTTGCACAACGCTTATGATTGCGCATACGCTTGCAGTATGTGAAAGGTTGGTGGTATGTGGTAGGTTGCACAGCATAATATAATCAATAATTAATATTTATCAATAAGGCTTGTTTGTTGGTTTATAATAAACAACAAAAGAAAATTAATTTTAAACAACAGCTTGATTCCACGGTCCCTGACCGCGTATGCAGCTTTTATGACGGCTGATTGGTTAGTTAGGATAGTTACACACAAACAGATGACTTTTCGAAAAAGCTGCTCATTACAATCATGTAATAGAAAATAATTGGTTCCACTTTCACTGCCCACGGGGACATGGACAGCTTTTACGACGGATGACTGGTTACTTAGGATATTTAACCAATCAGTTTTCGTGAACCCTGTTCGTAAACAGAGACCGTTAAATCAAGCCTTATCAATTTCGGAATTATATTAATAAAAAACAGCCCACGAACAAATAAAAAATGATAAAAGTCCAGAAGCATTTTTAGTTAAGATAGCAAGACAATAACTATTTTGCACAAACTCATTTTCTTTATAAAATTAAGACTACCCTACCAATCGCGATAATAGAAATACAGAGTATCACACAACTGCAAATAAAACTGTCACCAGCACACCTCTGCAAGTTTTTGCTTTGGTGTGACAAAACTCGAACTTTCAACTCACTTTGAGCAAATGGGTTTAGAAACAAGTATAAGAAAGGAGGCTTGTCTAGATATAAAATGTATTTCTTTCTTTCGACTTTTCTTCATTCAATAAATTTAAAGTTAGCTTTATTTTGACTTATCTAAATGTGATGATTGAGTGCTATAATTAAAACATATATATTTACTGTAGCAAGAACAAGAACGGAGGATTGTCAATTTCTTTCGATTTTTTTCATTCAATACGTGAATAATTAGCTTCGTTTTTTAATTATCTAAGTCGTGCTGCTTAGGATTAAAACTTATACATTCCTTGTAACTCTAAAATAAAACATTTAAGATTTTATAAAAAATAAAATTATAGAATCCTAAAACTATCTCAATCTCCAAACTATCTCAATCCTAAAACTATCAAATCTCAATGCAAAACAAACAAAGGCTTTGGAAAGATGTTTAATTCTGAATAACAATCTAATTATTGTCAAGGATTCCTTCAAATACAATATACGACAAATCCTCACTTACATGCGGCTTTTGAGTTTTCCGGCCGCAAATAGTTTGTGGCCGCGCAAAGTCATCAATCCAATAACAAAATCACGAATGTGAGAAATTCAAGAGATTGTCGGATTTTAGTCATTGGTTTTCCACCTCTGTTTTTTTTTAACATTAGTGTACTAATATTATAATTTTGCTATTTTGTACTCATAAATAAGGAACATTTTCCGGTTTCCCCAAAAATATGCTTAGTGCCAGCGAAGTACTTTTTGCATGCAGTGCCAAAAATATTATGAATACAACCAGGGCCTGATGTTCCCTAAGGCCTGGACCTATAGGGCCCCAAATTTTAAGTGATATTTATGCGAAATTGTGTTGCCCCCTGAAATTTCCGTAAATTGTGTCATTTTTTTTAGCTCTGTGTTATTTTTAAAGCTATAAAATAAACCATTAAATTAGACAAGTTCAGCGAAATGATTTAAATTAATGTTTATTTTCAATTGTTTTAGACTAAGCTTTTGGTTTGCATTCAGACATTGATCATCATACGTGCACACAAAAATTTCCTTAGGGGGCCCAAATTTTTTCTGTTCCTATAGTCCGTGTTATCCTAGATCAGGCCCTGAATACAACTCCGAAACATTAATAGTAGGACTTTGTAGAAACTGCGAGTTAAAATTTCGGCAAACCATCAAAGCCGCGCGAATGGGAAATCAAAAAGATAAATACATCGCTTCTTGATAACTTGACAAATTGAAACAGAAGAGTTTATTAATGCCTTGACTACCCTTGAAAGATAATCATATGGCATTACTGGGGCATTTATCCCGAATTTAACAGATAATACGACACCACGCATTAACTGATCAATGATCACAAGCACTGCGACACCATAGGAGATTTATACGACAAAATTGGCGCCTTTTCTGCGATCGAATTCTTGTCTTTTTGGCAATGAATAATAACAATTACTATTTTTTATCGCCTGACAGAACATATCATTAAAGATTATTCTTCAGTAGCGACCTCTGTTATTAAATCCCAATTGCATTTGTGATTTTAGGTGAATACTTACATAGAATAAATCTTTTATTTTTTTGTCCCGTTATCATTTTACGCTAGAATTGTCCTCTAATTTAAGAGCAACCGTTTTTCTTTCGATTGAGTATAAATATCCATTCGACGAAGCGTACTTAAGGTTGTTCAAAGTAGAAATCAAATTACCATGTCGTTGTAAGCTATTTTCGAATTTGTGCCGCTCAAATTGATGTTTACGCAGGAATATTTTTTTGAATCGCGTTATTATTTTGTCGTTTCTTCTTCGAACGTAGGGTTTAGAATATTTTAAAGCGAGAGAAGCATTGTAAAACGTTTTTTAGAAGCAATAGTTTCTTTAATATATTTTTATAATATACAGTAATATATTTCACTTTTCAGTTACATACTTTTTTTAATTGGTTTATTTCAAGGTAACAAGCAACTATGTAATATGGATTCATGAAATATATTGTTTCGTTTTCAGTGCTAGTAAAAAACGGAGGCTTACCGAGATTTTTTTTAATCTTTCGTCTTTCTTCATTCAATACTTCAAAAATTAACTTCATTTTTAATTTATCTAAATCGTTCAGCGTATGATTAGAACTTATACATTTCTTTTAACTCTAAAGTAAAACATTTAAGATCTTATAAAGAACATCTTTTAAAATTTTCTATCTAAAATTATATCTCAATCCAGCACAATTTTATTTAATTACGGTGGCTTGGCCCAAAATTTCGAACATTCTACTACCGTATTACCTCGCATCAAGTGGCATGACGCGAAATCAGAACAGCACCTTAATTTAGGATTTTACTGAGTTTTATGCTATTTCTACATTAAAGCTCTTGCTTCAACGTCTTTGAGTTCGACGCAGATCATATACCGCTAGAAAAAACATTATATGCCTTTTGATTTATTGTATGAAGCATGATGTTCTAACTCACTAACGCATGCCACAAAAGTGTGTCCTGTTTTCTTTGCGCTGGGGTAAAGTTTGGTTTCATATCCTATTTAATGGAATAAAAATTTCCAGTAAGATGCAATATCACTATTATAAAAGAATTAACATGCACTTTTTTACCGGGGCAAATTGACACATTGTTTAAACAAGTTTTATTTAATTTTTATTCATTGTATTTTTTTTTAAAAAATTATGTTTATTATAAGCAAGACTTCATGCAAAGGGATTCAACCAAAGCAATTTGCTTTAGCATTTTTTCAAGATTAATAGGCCATGAAAACGCTTCTTGTTTGGTAACCTCTTTTACTTCCTTTACTTCTTTCACTTTCCAAGTGAAATTTCATGTTAAATAAGCTTAAGTCAACAAATTTCGATTGTTTAACTACAATTGGAGAAAATATGATTTTCTTAAAACCTTTACCACTATTCTACTAGCTATTTTTTTATTAACTTATAACTCAAAAGAGTTTTAGCACTTTTGAAGACATTTCAAACTGTAATGCCACATAAATGCTTTCAAATCATTGCCAAACTATTCAGTTGAAAACAGTTTGTAAGATAATTATGTAATCTATCTTACATAATCAACACCTATTTAAAGTAATAAATAACAAATTACACCTTCCAGACTCCACTTATTATTCCTCTCGCACAGTTTTACTAATGAAATCTGATATGGAGATTTTGGCTGAAACTCAAACAATGGCACTCTTATAAAAAGCGATACATCACTTTAAACGGAAGTAATGCCCCGGTACATTCCTGGATACCCCTGGAGTAATTCCGCCAGAGATAGGGCGGCGTTTTGAAAAATGGCCACGCATGAACAAAGAACAATAAAAAGATGTATTTTCAGACGCCGCCAGCATTCTAAAAAGATTTCTTTAAAAAAAATTAAATGAAAAACACAACAATTCTTCGCTACCCCATCTTAGGTGATTAATTACAAGTGCGCAGTTTTCATTTGTAATTCACATATTCAAAGCCCCTGACATTCCTCATGCATATAAAGAGGTGAGGACTAATTACTTCACCTCACTTTCGGGCGTCAACCATTTGGGGCTTGGTGGAAAAGGTGAAAACCTTTTAATCTGTTAGTTTGACATTATTACAAATTTTTAGAAAATACAAAAAATCGTTTTCTATACTTAAATATTTAATATTGACACATTACAATGTATAACACATTTGTTCAATAAAGAATAACATTTTGTTGGTTGTTCGTAATCAAAATTGTGTTGGTCAACCAACATAGGTCTTCAACAAAAGTCTTATTTTTAAAACTATTTTATTCTAAACAAGCCCAAAATCATTTGAAACTTTGTGGAACCACCGTAAAATGTTCCAAATTGGGAACTCTTTCCAGTGTTCGAAAGAAGCCTTCTGCGTTCCAAGACGATTATTTGTTCATCTCTCTCTCCCCGGTGTTCTTTTTTCTTGAATTCTGCTTATGGTTAAAAGTTCGTGCTAGATCAATTGAAAAATTTATTTTAATAGTGATATAAGTACATTCTTGTTCGTTTCGTTTTTGCAGCGTTTTACAAGACTTCAAACTAATATTCATCAATTTAAAATTGTGTCTTAATCACCCAAAAAGCAATATTAGGGCATGTTGTTTATAATAGCATAGATACATTAATGTAAACAATCAAAATGTAAAAGTATATACTTTTACGAATAGTATAGTTATACCACTAAACACTTCAGTTTGAAGATGACAAGTCAGCGACTAGTGTAAATGACTGTTGGTGTTCCCTGTTCGTTAAACATCTTTGTCACGTCTGTGACAACCTCATTTGTTAATGCCGAGGTGCTGTTTGTGTTGTTAAATGTCAAAATAATTTAAAGCTGATTAACTTTATTTTAACTTGAAATGTTTAGTTTAAATCCTCAGTAGGGATTTGGAATTTAGTTAAATTATTCAATTACTACTGATAGTAGATCATATTAGTATTATATGATAGTAGTATATGATATATATGATATTATACTTGGGCCTATATAAGATTTAAAATTAATTTCAAATGTGGAATTGCTAGCCAGCTAGTTAATGCTCATTACCAGCGAATGTCTCGCAAATAAACCCTCCTCAATAAACCGGAAACCTTGATTTGTGTGGAAGGCACACGTTCCATTTATTACCAAAAGCAATTATTATTAAATTGACATAAGTAAATTTAAAAACTCAAATAGCTGCATAAAGTGTTAAATTTAATTTTTTACATTTCGAGACATTTACCGCTCATCTCTGCGTAACTATGCAAAGATTTCAAATACTATTTATGTAGCTCCTAAGCTACTCTTCCAAAATTCGTCTATTAAAATTGGATATATGTACTATAACTACAATTCCCAGATAAAATGGGAAAATAATGACCTTAGTAACACACTTTTCTACTAAATATCTATAGGTCTTTATGAAGGTGACATTTACACACACTCATTCATTTAATTCTGTTAAGTTTTTTTAAGCGCATCGTTTTTTTTTTTCGCTTACATTATTTGAAAACGTTAACTTACTTTATATTAGCCAATCTATGAACACTAAAATAACAGGGTTTACATTAATTTTGCTTTTAAAACTATACAGCAAAAGCAAAACATTTCACCACACAGCCATTGCAGCTGCTAGGAACCAGTATTTTGGTGAAAACTAGCTATACATTTTAACAATGTGCAATAAAATATAACCTACATTCTTTACCAGATGCTCTATCTTGCATATGAGACACAGACACTTCAATAATATAGAATTCCGTCGGAGTGTTTCATAAAAATATTTCTAAGGAATGCAAAGATGAAATGTTTGAAAAATCAGAAACCGCACTGGGTTTAGCCTGTAAGAGATGTTACCTTTGTATTTCAAAAGTTCCATATTGTAACCGTAATCCATAGGGAAATTCTACTTTTCAATTTCTTATATGAGTGCAAGGCTTGCAAAATTTACGGAGTTCTGAACTGGTTTTCGTCTTATTGGAATTTGCATCCCTCTTTTATTTGTTTAGCAGCTTCGAATGCTCTTTTGAAATATGAAAAACCTCCAGCAGTCATGTTCAATAGCGAAAGTTTAAACATTTTTGAAATACATGAAACATAAATTTTTAATACATTATTATGAGTTACTGGATGTTTTAGTGTTGATGTTACATATTACTTTTCTTTATTCAATATCGTTGTAAAATTTCAAAAATGTAATATTATACATAATCAAATTTGTATGTAAAAGGACAGCGTTGAAGAATTTGTAGAAATATGAATACTTTCTTTAACGAATTCATTAAGTATATAAGCAAAAAGTAACATATAACTAAAATGTTTCTTAATATTAGCTCCAACGGTGCTTTTCGTTTTTCAAAGAAAGTTTTAATCTTCGACAATGATTATTCTACTATCTTTATGCTAATTTAGAAGCAAAAGAAGTTTGTAGTACGGATTATAATAATTAAAAATTTAAATATCAAACTTTAAAACTTGAAATTTTTGAAAATATTCCATCCTACATTATTGGTGTCAAGCAGAAACATGCACCAAATAGACTTGACTTTTAAAAAAAATGTATTGTTAAAACACTGTACATAATTACTACACAGTAAAAGATGTCCGTCTTAAAATGCACTACTGCTGCAACATAGAACACAAGCCATTTTCTACAAGGATACATAACTAAAACTAAACTGTAGTCGATATTATGTTGGACGGACTGTGCTGTTATCGAACCGCAAAAGTCTGTCGATATTCATGGGCTTAATGAAATTCCTTAGACTTCATATAGAGTGATGTGATTAATATAAGTATTTTAGATGAGTGATATCATAATCTAGAAAAATTCCTCCGATATTTTATCTAGCTAGTTCTAATTATTTTGTTAGCAATATAACACTTTTTATAGTTATTTTTCTCATTGTTATTATTTTTGTTTTATCAACGTGTTGTTTTGAATTAACTAGCCTAAACCTCTTTAACTTGAATTTAACTATTTTATGTAATTAAAAAGGAAAATTTGGAAAGTGAAGAAAAAAAGTTATTTCTAAAACTGAATTTAGTATTTAAAAACAAATTTTCTTTTAGCGTTTTATTCTTTTTTTCGTATTTCTCCTGATCAATGTTTTGATGTATGAAGAAAAATAGCTAATATCTTCTTTAAGATGCTGTAGCACAAAGAGCATATACGTTTACTACTTAATTTAAATGCTTATACTATCACAATATCATGAATTTTCAATCCGTATACTATAAAACCTTTTGTGGGAGATATTTAATTAATATAAATGTTGTCGTTTAATAACAAAAAGTTTGCATTCTATGAACAAGGAAATTATAAATAAAGATATTTCTTTCAATTAAATATCATAGCAGCAAATTCAAATCCCTGAATAAAATCAGGTACTAAACAAACAAAAAATTGTACATTCATTTATATGCTGTCCTTCTGTTTGTATCCCATGTTTTTGTCAAACTAATTAAAACACCGGCGTTCTATTTAAAAGGGAACAACATGAAAAACAATTAAATTCTAAGCTACCTCGTGTTTTCAAAGCTCATAAGTATTTTACATGACAGACTTTATTCTGAGGAAGATTCTATTTATTGTATTCACTAAACTTGAATAGATTTTCATTTAGAATATATTTGCTGAGTTTAGTCAAACATTAAGAACATTTTACGAGACGTTTAACTTAATATATTTTAAATACTATCCATAGATTTGTATAAATTTGTTGCAGGTTGAGTTTTATGGCAGCGAATTTCGGTTGAGATAATTTGGTTAATCATAAATTTGTCTTTTCAGTTTAAATAAATTCGTTGTATTATTGTATAGTAAGTTCGAGTTGGTATGAACATAAGTCAGCAAAACTACGTGATCTACTAGTCTGGTTAGCAAGGGCTGAGCATGGGTGTATAAGGGCACTATACTCATGTGTACCGGTGAATAGGCCTCAAGGCCATAGCTTTTCCACTCTTTTTCCTAGGTGGATACGAGGAGTAGAAGATAACATAATGATTTTAAAACGTTTATGATAACTCAAAACCCATAAAAAAATATATTAATTCAAATATACTATCTATATTAAATGTTATATTTAGCGTTTGTGTTTCTCACTTTGAAGAGGGTGCAGTCTCACTGTGTTATGATTTGGTTGGGTACTTTGTTGTGCACTTACTTTAGTTCCATTTGTGCTATTCGAAAAAGTAAATCTTACGAAGATTCATACACTGTTAAAAATATTTGTGCTTGGTTTCACTATAATAATGGTTCTTAGTAGCTGCAACTACTTTGGAAAGAAAAGCCTGAGAAATGGTTCAAGAAAATACTGAAAATATGATGAAACATTTCACCTAACAGCCGATGCAGTTACTAGGAATAGGAATCACATTTTTGATGAAACCAAAAGTCAAACTTGTAACAGTGCAGTAGCTTCTGATTTTTTCTGCTCATAGTTTTACATTACCTGCATCAAAGCTCGGTAGAAAGCGAGAAAAATTAGAAACCAAAAGCGTTTCAAAACATTAAATATTGCAAAAAGTGCACCAATAGTCCCTTAGTCTTTAGTTATTCTTTTCATTTATGCTTTATTTATTTCAAACAGGGTTATACTATAAAACAGTTAACCGAGAACAATATTTTTTCAATGGAACAAACTCACAGAATCCTAAAAATTTACTCCTCTAGTCTTACTTCAACGATTTAAGCTCCGAGAATAAAAAAAAAGAATTGAAAATACAAAAGATATTGGCGGGGAAAAAAGTATAAATGATTGTACCTCATACTCAGCCAAGTACCGGGTCCATTACATGATTTTTATATTCTCCCATAAAACATTTCGTTTTTTATTATTTTATTGTTACTTGTGTGTGTATTCTGCAGAGTTCGACAAAATTGCAAGAAATGCTTTCTGATTTTTATTAGAGTCACTCAAGATAGACTTATACTAATACTGAAGTGAATCACCACAAGTTGCATTTTTTGGCGAGATGGTGAAAGGTAAACTAATGTGGGGTCCGTATGAGCTCATTTAGCTTACGCGGGCCCCACCCTTATGACCTGGCCCACCTGGGATACCTCACAAAGGCACATTTGCGTTTTTTTTTCACTTATAGTTATCCATAAGAAAACTATTCAAAATAAGAAACAGTTAATTTTTTTTCAATACGGTGTTTTTGAACTAACAATTAAACATTTTTGTAATTTTAAATACTCTATCCAAATGGTAATTAACACTGTGTCCTAGATGACTCATTTCGATAACACTCGACTCATATAGGTAGCCCATAATAATCTTTATGGTTTACCTATCACCAACCCATGTAAATCCCAATTGCTAGAAATATTGTAAGTATGACATTTTCTTGAAAATTGTCTTATTGGGATACTCCAGGTGGGCCCATATGTGGTTTGATAAAAAAAAGGTGGGTCGTTCTTTTCTGGGACCCATATGGGTAGTGCCCACACCAACCAAGTTAGTCCATATACATCCCACCTTAGTGTGCTACATGTGTAAGCTTCGGTTACTATATCGCTAGGTTGCCACGACTCTTACTACGTTAGTAGAGCCATTGTCTAGACAGAGACTTTAGATTTTGAGTGAAATTGGTTTCAAAATATGAAATACAAATTAGGCATATGTAAACAGAATTTTTTTTTGTTCTTATTACAATGTTCGCCATTTCATCTAATCACATCCTTGCTACTGCGACATTTATTGATTATAAAAAATGCAGGCAAATTTAAGAAAAATTCTTTCTGAAATTATTCATAAAAATTTAGATTTTAAAAGTGTACATTTGTTTTCAATCTGGCTTCCTTAATTAGTAGTTATAGCAATCAGCAATAAAAATGAGCGTTAAGGGCTTGAATTCGAAAAGAATTTTTCATAAAAAAAAATGGTAGATAAAATTAATTAAGTAGTTAAAAATATTTTTTTTCTAAATTTAGAACACTTAAAAATGGAATTCTTGCATCATTTTTTAGTCTTTTAAACTTAAGACTGAAAAAAATCATGCTAAATTGCCTAAGACAAAAAAAATCATGTCGCGTTAAAAAACGTGTTTATATTAAAAATGTGGCATGAAATTTTTTAAAGGACTTATTCTTTTCTATGCGATTTCATTCAATTTAAGAGCGATTCTTCAGTAGATTTTCTGCTGCTTAGTTTCCTGTAAATGACTACACACTTACACCCTATGACATGTCTTTTCATCTTCTATATTTAATAGCGTTGAGCAAATGTAAAACTTATATTTAGTGACAGAGCTGAAAAGCTCAATTAAAAAAAAACTTTGGCCAGATATCTTGCAAAGGTTTAAATACGGTCTTCGACTTGCCGTTCGCCGCACACGCAACCTCAAACTAACATCTGATTTACTACTGCATGGCCACCAGTCATCCAGGTTTTTTACAACATATATAAGTCGAAGCAACATTGTCTTCACCTTGCCCATTGGAGTAAATTTAATAATTTTGCTTGGTTCTGAATCTCAATGTTTACAACAAGATGATTTTATGATAATATTTTAAAATTTCAACCTTTTTTATGTATTTAAACTAAATGAGTATTTAAATAATTTAAATAATTTCTTTTGTCATTCTACTTCAGCACGATGCCTCTTTCAAACCGATTGCCGAGTGCGAGGGCTTCTTGCTTAAGGCTTGCTAAGGGTGGTTCATTCCGAAATGTAGCTCTAGAGCCACGCTAACCTATACTGTTTCTTGAAAATGTAAGTTACAGCTATTCCACACAGCACAGTGGTCTATTGAGACATTCCAGAATGATTTATGTGTAGTCGCATGGGAGGGGTGGTTGTTTCTTTCACCTAGCTACGATCTTCTGCGGAGGAATTCCTATAAAGAATGCAAAATAGGAAGCAAACATCGGCGGGATAATAAGACACAAAAAATGTCTTCAATTTTTTTTTTCCAATTAAGAATGTAGCATTACATTTGGAATTAATTTAAAACAAATTCAAATTCGGTTAAAAGAAATTCAATAACGTTACAAACTTAAAGTGCTTATAATTCGGTTGATTTTTAAACTTCGTTTCTAAGTATTAAAAAAAAGTTCTTGACGTAATTTTTTTTACCTTACTAGTCAAGACTGTTTTCTTAGTAGCTATTAAAAAATCATTGTGTTATTCTTAAAAAATTGTTACTACGTTTAATAAAAATACATTGAAATATACATCCCATTTGGAAGTAAGGATTATCGAAACACAATTTTTGTATAGTAATATACCGGAGCTCTTACTTTGAAAACCATATGCTTAAAAGCAAAGACAGTTAAACATTTACAAATAATAAAGTATTGCTCATTACCAATTTAAAACTAAAAATAAACAAAGATTTATTTTCTTAACATAGCTAATCCATTTAGGGAAGTTTCCCTAGTTAGTCATTCGATTGAAGATTATTCACTCGAAAAACATATGACAGTATTTTTATTTAATTACGAAGTTATTGATTTATTTATTTTACGGCACCAATATTTTTTTGAGAAATATTCAAATGAAAAGAAAATTTGGTTTTTCGTGACCATTTTTAATGCTCACTATTCGCTTCCATACTAAATATTAGATTTCATTACGATTTTATACCAGTAACATTTTGTGTCCAAGTTTACAAAATTTGTTTAAACAATCTTTTCCTGCCATTGTACAAGCTGTTTGTCACAACCAATGCTATTTTCGGTAATGGTACCAAGATATAAAAATCCCTGACTTGTTTAAAAGTATAACATTAATCTGTAAAATGCGGGGATAAAATAATCTTCTGTTATTTAAATGACATCAATGCAAATGAAAATACATAATATTTAGCAGATTACTTTTGGATTAACATGATGCGGAAAAGTTAAAGACAAGTAAATTTTATCACCAGTACCCATGCTAATTTAGATTTTTTTGTAACATGCATAACGCATATGGCTAATTTTGGAGAAAAAAATATTGCGATGTCCCGGCAAATTAATGAAAATCTCCATGTGTATTAACCACTTTACGAGCTTATTTGAAAGGTTGTGGGAGTACCATCCAACATCCAATCACATTTTTGTATCTATGATGGTCTCAATCAATTGCATTTTAATTTTATTTTTAAGCTTTCCATATAGTTTTTCATTTGGGGTTTCTTTTTTAAGTTTACAAAAACCTACCCAACCATTGTTTTGTTTTATTAATCACTAAGAAAATATTGAAAACTGAAGTGTTTTACTATAAATAACATTGATGTTTTATAAAACCAATTGGTACAAACACCCAAGATAAAATCGTTCTTAACTCAATTCTGTAAAAAAAGACCGATATCATTCGTGATATAAAATGCACATACTTCTTTTCTACTGAGGTTACTGAATTAATTGAAAAGAAAATGCTCATTAATGGAGACTTAATTGTAGAAGTTTTTTTCCCCACTTAGCAACTATCTTTTGCAGAGGAATTCCCACAAGAGGAATGCGAATGATGGAGAAAATAACAATCCCTGGATAACAAGATACTGAAAAAAATCAGCAATATGCAATAGAGGATATTCAGCTTAGTAATTGTCTTAACCGTTTCTGCCAAAATCGAAAACATTTTCTGTTTTGATCTATTTCCGACTGCATATTTCCTTTTAATATCTTAACTCATATCAAAATATCTTTATTTCTGATTATTTGAAATTTCTTTAAAAAAACTTTCAAATCATGTAATTTGCTTTTGACATATTTTTGCACATACATAAAATCTCGATTGCAACATTTCTATTCCTTTCAGATAAGTATTTATCAAACTTTTTTATATAGAAATTTCTGTAAAAAGACTAACGTTTTTCTCGAATATTTTAGAAGACACAAACATTTAAAAATAGAAGCAATCCGTTATTGCGGTTAATATGATCATAAACCCCATATTTATCTATGAATATAAACAAAACTTTATGGGTATTTAACGGATTATATGAAATAGATTTCACGCGAATTTCAATGCAAAAAGTTTTCTTAAAAAGGAAGTTATGGGTATTAGTAAGAGTTATTCGGAATTGCATATTTTCTGCGCATGTGTCACATTTATCACATTTTAATGCATGCTTTAAATTCTAATAATTTTATTCAACTCGTATATTAACAGCAATCTCAAATGCAGTAAATTTGTCACATCCATTTTAATGAGACGTCAGCATCTGCTCCAAGAACGGAAAGAACAATGGTACATACGTCACAAAGTCATCAATCGTTCCACAAAATGTATACGTACTTTGTAGAACCTCACCTAGTTTTTACCCTTCTTGGAAAAGAAACTTTTTAATACTGAAAAAACGTCTGACTAGCTGCATAGTCAACAAATATATAAATTTTTGATCGCTGCTTACATATGAGTTGAACAATTATTTGAAATATAACCATGTAAAAGAACATTGATAACTGCTGCTTTAAGCATGTGTCTGACCATTTCCTTCTCCGGGTGTAACTCCTTTTTAAAACAACTTTTTTGCATTGAAATTAGTATAAATTATTAATATTCATATAAGTCTGTCAAATCATTTGTTTCAATAAAATGTCATTTTTTTCTCTAATGGGACTGCAATATTGGCGGTCAAGCCTTTTGCAGACTCGGCATATTCCCCATAACTGAGAGCCATTTCTTTGTGGCACCATATAGGCGACTCTCGCTACCATTTTTGACACCCAGATTACAATGAATCTGTGCTCTCTGTGGATGTAAAAGTATGCCGATATTTAATTTTGCCGAGAGAACCCAAGCCAAATAGGCCTTCCAGGGGTCTTTTACATGCCACATAATCATATGCAATATCATCAAATGTCATTAAACGTTAATTTGTTTTCATAGAAAAATAAAGATTTTATGAATGTATTATAAACGGCAAAAATGGATTTTTACCTTTTTTAAATATTTATATCTCATAAGATATTGCAGATAAATGTTAGTTGTTTTACAGACTTTCTAATTAGTTAGGTAAATACTTCTTTGAAAGGATTGATATTTTTATGCATTTTTAAGATCATGGTTGTCCAAAACGTGTTTATACTTTGTTCCCATTCTGCGCATCGCCTAATTGCAATCGAGACATTATGTATACGTGAAAATATGTGTTGTAATGTGTGTTATAAGTCATCAATAGCAAATTGCATCATTTCAAATTAGTTTTTAAAAAATGTCAGAAAATCTATAAAAGAAAAATTGTCAAGCTAATTTTGGAAATGAGAGTAAGTAAACTCCCGATTATTCGCGGAATTGGGTGGCGCGGCATCCGCGTAAAAACGAATTCGCAGAAAATATAATGAAATAATAGAAAAATAGTAAAGAAATAAAATACGGATCACAAATTTTAATAAAGCTGCATCAAGTACTTCTGCTGGCTGTCATAGTTTTTCTTTTTTTTTTCAAAGAGGTCGAACTGTCCGATGTGGATGCAAATTGCAAGAGTTTATCCTTTTGCTTCAAAATGTCTCTCACTGTTCTCCTATGCCATACTGCAAACACATTTGCTTTTTAGTGGATCCGTTTCCTATCTTTTTAATCAGTTGTAGTTTGCCTTGAATTGTCAAGACAACTTTTTTTCGTTTCTCACTCATTTCGCTACTATCAAAATCATGCAAAACAGTTCAATTAAAATCGCGGGCAGTTTATTTTACAGGTGACGCTTTTCGGCAAAAATTTGCACATGATGTGCACCTGGCCGAACACATTTTGGCACACACCAGGTTTCATAGTCATTCTTATTTTAATGCATTCGTTGTTCTTATAATGTATATTCTTAGTTCTTTAAATGTATTCGTCGTTCTTTGAATGTGTTCGTCGTTCTTAAAAGGAATTCGTAGTTCTTGGAATGCATTCTTCCAAAAAATTTTGAAACAGATAAATTTCATTTCTCTGCGTTTTGTTAAATTATTATTTTTGCTGGGGGGGGAGGGGGGGAGATCGGGGCCCGCTGATAATCGGGAGTTTACTGTATTTGGAAAATGTGTAAAATTTAATATCTTTCGTTTAATTATTAACATTAAACTTTTTATTCCTAAGCAAGATACCTTTTAAAAGTTCTCAGAAGTATTATTCGTTTATAAGTTATTGCAATTTGAACCTTCTAAAATCTAAATGGACATCTCCGAGTGACACTTAAACTGAGACCATGTAAAACAATTATTTGTTTAAACCTAAAACAAATATGCCTAAAACAAAATTTAGAAAAACCTATTTTAATGCTAAAAGGCTTAAAATTGATATGTATAATATTGCCGATCTATGCCGAAACTGATTTTTACGAAAACTACAATGAGTTTTTCCAGAAACTTGGTAAATATTTGAATAGGCTGAACACAAACTATTATGTGGTAGTATTTTTTATTGTGTGTGAGATAGGGAATAGCAAGAGCAAATAGAGAATCCTCTGGGGCAAGTGAACCAAACACACTATTTGATAACCGCAATCAACATGGCCATGGATATTCATACGGATGCTAAAAATACTTTATCCTTATATTACGTCCTATAGTTATTTTTTCCTTTTTTTAAAATTCACTACAATAACTTTCATTTAAAACAATGTAAAAGCAGCTGAAGTAGTTATTATTTTAAATAAATTTAATTTATGAAAAGGAAATACTATGAGCATAAGAAGGTATTTTTCTTGCAGTGGTATTAAAATACTAAACGCGCAAAAAATGACTTTTTTTTATTTCTAGCCTACTTTCCTTTGATTTTATTTCTAAAGAATGAAAATAATGAAGAAAAAGTAGGTATTGATATGTTGAAGATGTCCGTCTGTCTATCCGTACCCCCATTTCAAAATATGTTCGATCCGTTGCATTTGACATTAAATACCTATTTTTTATTACTTGTCTGTCTGTTTCTACGTCCGGAAAACGAATAAAAAGCTGTTTTGTTTTACTTTACATTTTTTCAATTATTGGTGCCATTTGGAGTCATTTCATGTTTTACTATTTCTAGATATTTTGAAAGTATCCGTTTTTTTACAGATTTTTACATTGCTACTTATTTAAGAATAAGAATAAATTATTATTAATATTAACATTTACATTAACTTTTTTAATCCTGAGGAAATTATTCCCCTCATATTTATATGTTTTATTTTACACACTTGTTCGCATAAATAACTATTAATATTTTTTACAATTCATTTTTTAGTTTTCATGGTAGTTTTAAGCAATGCAAAGTGGAGTAAATTTTATATCAAATAAATTGATTATACTTTTGAAAATATTTTTTTCTAGTAAAATGTTTGCATTCAATCATACAATTTTCTTAGACAGGTCTTACTTAGGGTCTGGAAACAATCCGCAGGAAACAAGTATTACTTTGCCTTACCCTTAACATTTCCAATCACTGTACGAGACAAATAGATTGATAATTTAAAAATTAGTTAATTTCTAAATTAATTTAACCTATTTATGTTTATAAGTATAACATCGCAAGAGAACATCAACAATTTTAAATACATAATTCGAAGCAAAAAAACAACACGGTTCATCCTCAACTTCGGCGTGTTTTTCATATGTCCGCATTTGGCAACCAAAGTTGAAAGCAACCGAGGGGGACAAGGTCTAATTAATTATCAAATGTTTGGATTAGCAATCAAATATAGGAAATTAAATTTTTGAATATTGGAAAACAGTTACCGTAAATATTTTTTACTAGTTTACAGCTGTTATGTCAAATAAATAAAATGGCTAATGAATCTAATGATATCTTAATTAAACTTCTTTTAGAGTTTTTTTTTACAACATTGTGAACTACTTTAAGTTCGACTTTTTGAATGACATGTAGAGTTAAGCCAACATTGATGTTTTTCTACAATTTAATGTACCAAACTTTTCTGGGGCATTCATAGTTCTGTCTGCAAAAATAGTTGACGAGTAGGCGAAGCCATTTTTTTGTTTTTTTAGAGCTTTTACCGAATTTAATACGAAAGTCATATTCAAGTTTGAATAAACAAGTCAATAGATAGTTTTAAACTACTTATGCTCACTTTATATACCTGGTAAATGTAATTAATGTAATAAAGTGTTTCTTAATAATTATAAATTGAGTATTCATGCATTTGTAATTAAAAAATATATATATATATTTTTAGTTTAGTATTGAACTGTTTTGAATATTGAACACTAGATGTCAGCACCACAAAACCTGTCCTCCGTGTTTTATTATAATATTGAACTATTTCCAATGTTTAACGATAGATGGCACCACCACAAAACCCTGGAAGGCAAAGGAACAGCACTAAAATGGCTAATAAATTTGACCTGAAAATAATTAGAAGCTCTACTTAAGAACAACCGGAGTTTTTACTAAAAAGTTAATTATTCAATTACTTAAACTTAGATCGTCTTATAACCCTTGCAATCATTCTGTATCTTGGTGCAAAAAAGGCAGATGCCATAAGTTATTGCATTGAACATTATACTTAGTTATCCTAAAACAGAATTAAATAAGTAAATTTTACCCATTTTTCCCTATTTTTTACATTTTGCAGTGTTTTTTCAAAAGTATGGTGCTTTCGAAATGTTCGTAATAGATTTTTTTTACTATTATTCTAGATAGTTCATATTTAAGACTTCACAGAATGCACTCGAATACTCTATTGTTAAATTTCTAATGTTACTCCTTGTTAAATTTAAATTTTAAATCAGTTAAAAATTAAAACTTTTATGCATATGAAGCGAAGTTTTCTTGTGACGAATAGGCTTAGAAGAAACTACGCGACAGAAGTTCAAAAAAATGTGCTCAAAGATAGATTTACGTTTCGCGGATACTATAGAACACACAGCTTTTAGAATAATTCATTCTCTCTCTATATTTTTTTTTAATTAAAAACAGCTTATTTTAAAGTTCTTAAATATAAAAACACATTTCGGCAACAACCATTTAAATTCGTAGCATTGAAAAACCTTAAACCCTTGTTAAAGTAGTCTAACCAAAATTTTATTTCCATCCCTGAAGAGGGGTTAAATTGAATAATAACTTCTTAGTTAATCATTAAGTTAGTTACTTCGAAGTTAGTTATTTTTGTTTTAGGGATAGGAATTTTAGAAGATTCGAATTGGCCGATAATTGGGATTTTCGAGGGATTAGGTTTTTATAATATTTAAGAGGATTTTAATGGTGGGAATATTCTTTCATGTAAATAGAAAAGTGGCGTATTCCTCATTAAGTTTTTTTACACAAACGTTACACTGATTTTTCCGTATATACTATTACTAAATATCTTCCTAATATAATCTTAATACTTATCCTTCCTAATAATATCCTCACACAATTTCACTACAGCATCCCATTTACTTGAAATAAAAAAGGATTGAGAACTTCCCACCCGAAAGTTATTTCAAAGATGTGCCAAAAATTGCATCTCTTCGAGAGCATTGTGCTATGACCCTTCCTTTCCCAAGTTTTTTTTCTTCTCTCCTCCGTCTAATTAAGGTTTGCGGCTTGTGCGAATGTTACGGCGAAGTGTGTCCGATTCTAATTCCGGTTATTAAATAGATGATGCAAGATGGTGTTTCTATTACATGTGTATTAAATGAGCATTTAATATGGGGTTTTAATCTGTGGTAGTTACAGACGTAAATTTCCTTGGCAGTTTCCTCAGATATACACATGGTTTTAAATAACTTAGTAACTAACACTATTTCTTTTTATCTAAACACATATGTCAATGTATTCCATATAAATTCATACATTCTATATAAACATATATTTTTACGTATCTAAAAAAGTTTTTTTATTAATTTAAGAAACAAGTTTTTTTTTTAAATAATTGGCTTGTTTTAGGAGACATATTTCCTTCCAGTTTCTATTCTTACACTTCATTTGATTGGGGCTCTATTCCCACGAGACATTGATTCACCATTGAGGCTCGGAAAATAATTTATTTTCATTCAGCATTACTAATTCCATTCAAGACCTGAAACATGCCCATTATAAAATTTATTTGAACTAAAATAAGGTTACGTGCTATATTTCCGTATACAAGCAAAGGAATGAAATAAAAAGTAAATATATTGCATATTTATGAGATGTCACTAAAAAAACTAGTTAAGCATTTTAAAATTATGGTACTATTATTGAGCATTTTAAAATTATGATAACTATTTTTTCCCTCTGCCAACATTCTATCAAAAATTTATCTAACTGCTTCTTCAGCATTTCCCTTGTTTAATTCTTGCAGAATGTGTTTAAAAATGTGCACATAAAAGTTTTATTACAAAGATTGTGCAAGTATATGATCTGTCCATTATTCTTTCTATTTTAAAAAGAAAAAAAGTAATGTTATCTTCACATTTTTGACATATCAGACGAAGAACGTATTGTTGAAAAAAACATGAAATTAAAAAGTAGGAACATATATTTCAAGGTGTCTTCTGATTAAATTTTATAAGTATTTCGTCCTAAAATGTCTTTCGAATAATTTTTTCTGCTTTGATAATGTTCCTTAATAATTAAAATATAGTAATAAAAGTTTAATAATAAATAGTATATTATATAAAAGAAATTACAGTTCGAATGCATTCCAAAATGTCTTCTGATTAAATTTTTTAAGTATATTTCGTCTTAAAATGTCTTTCGAATATTTTTTTTCTTGTATAATATTAATTCTTCAGTCATTAAAATAATGTAGTAAGACAATACGTATACCTTTTCCCAATATGAATGATTTTTTTTCAATTCTAACAAGTTAGTAAGTTACGAATTTTTTTCCCTCACATATTTCTAATGTTTTAGATTCGAAATTGTTCTAAATATTAATGAAAGATAAATTATGAATGGATGATCAGAAAGATGGGGGAAATAATCTAAAAAAAACTGATTACTTAATATTTCTTATCTTAAGTTTCCTTATCTTTTAACATCTAAATTTAACATAAGCTGTTTATCTTACTATTTACAAACATTTTTTTAACTATCTTAAGCCTAAAATGTTTTGCTTTATTAGATTTAAAAGCCAACATAATTTGTATGTTAAATATTGCATAAATTATAGCTTCACAAAAATGCTTGTCGTGCCAGTGTAACCACTTATTCATTATTTTAGGGCGTGCATTTTTTTTCCCTGTCCAAACCAAACCCATGCACATACAACCTGATTACCTGGACCACCAAATAAAAGCAAACAATTCTCTTTTTTTTTTTTTTTTGAATATACGAAAACCTGATCCGTACTTCCTATATGCATAAAAAGAGCACGAACATCCATCATGTAATACCAATAAAGAGTATGAAAAAAGAATTAATAAATAAAACAAGAACGACTTCCACCTTTCGCGGGAACCAACCGGGATTCGAGAGTACCATTGCCTGTCGGGAAGCTCTTCACTTCCGACGCGTACGCAAACGAGAACCGACTTCAAAACAGATCGATTTTTGCCCCATTCTCGCATAGACACTCGTCCTTGGCTGACCTAGTCATCTTTGCCTGGATAAAGCAAAAGAACATGGGGACTGTAGAACGAGAGTAAGTACATTTATTTTTGTGTAATACCCTGTGGGGGATAAACTTTATGGCTTAAGTGTAAACTTGTTTTCACTGCTTTTGCATTTAAATTTTTTTACTCATTAATTAATTTTTTTTGTATTTTGTAAATTTTGTTTCTGTAGTAAATTGGATTAAAAAACATCCTCAATACTTTAATTTTTTTAATAAGATTTTCTATAAAAACATTTACACTCTAAATTAAAAATGTGTGTTGCTGATAAAACTAAAACTCTCTTGACGGGTTTATACATCGGCAGTCCTCAGTTGATTAATTTAATTAGTGGTTGCATCTATAAAATTTAAATTAAGAGGAATATTAAAATTTCTTGATATATTGATATTAGTTATGTGATTCATAATTTTGTACTTTTTACATGAACAAAAATATATATATAAAGTTGTGTTCTAGACGTGATTTATTAAGCATTGCTGTCTCATGGGCAAGGAGAAGATAGCTATAAGATCTCCATGGTTAAGATATACGCGAATAGTGAAACTGTTTTTCAGCAAAGAGATATACACTTCAGTATATTTTGCTAAATATTAATTTACTCATATTTATGAAATTTTTAAAAAGCAGCACAGACAGTAGAATTGATACTCTTGATAGGTAACCCAAACATTTTAAAGTTATTTGAACAGCTAATGATTTGGGAGTCAAATATCTTCCCTTTTAAGTTTTCAATAAGATGTCAGGTGATACTAGCTGTCAAAACTCTATCCGTGGTTCGAAATTGGGGAAAGAACTCGTTACCATAACAAAATATTGTGCTATTTTCGGAGGAAGGTTGGGGCCGTTGGTATCTAAGGGTGCGTCTCTGGTGAGAAAATTTCTCTTGCCTTCTATCTCTAACATGGCATCTCTATTTAGTATATCTACTAAATAGAGATGCCATTTCTAAATGTTTGATGGGGAAAAAATTTTACTAGTAATTGTAACTAGTTTCTATAAAATGAATTTTAACAGAAATGTAAAAGTATCTTTAAAGTATATTTATTTTAAGATAATGGCAACTTTAAATTCAAGGTGCATATTTTTTTTATCCTTTGATCAAAGATAGTTATAATATTTTTCATGACTATAATTCTCACTATAATCATACTATAATTATACTATACATACTATAATTATAGTGTAATAGTCATATAATTATACTATTTTTCATGAAGTTTAGTCACATAAAACAAGTAGGTTCGCAACATAATCTGTCATGGCTTTCACGCATTCTTGTGCTAAACAGGAAAACAAAAGATTTCACACACACACACACAAACACAGCATTTAATTCTATATTAAGCATTTACCCGCTAAATTTGACTAGTTTCACTTATTTTATTTCAAAAATTCAATAAGCATTCCTTGCCGTTTGATAAATTTATTTATCTGTCGAAGAATAAATATGCAATACTTCTCGCTCTTGAACAGAAGAAAAACATTTCATATCAACGTACAAGAACATTAAAGTAATATATCACCTTCAAAACCTAATTAAACGAATGACTTTTAAATACCATTAAAAAACAAAAAGCAACAAAAAAAGACCTCATCCTTCAGAAGAACAATTATTTATGCAACTAGAGCGTAAGGTTAGTCTTTTTTAAACGTGTGAAATAAATTCAAGCGTTTAAAAAAGAGAAATTTACCAACGAGTAGGATCATAGCCTCGTCGGATACATAATTTTTTATAACCACTTGCAAAAATAATTAACGGGCTTATTTCAACATTTTTTCAAAGAAAACAAAACAACCGGGAACCTTTGACAAAGTGTTTCAACACTTTGTGAAAGAAAACAAAACAACGAGGTTTCTACTCTCTTCGAATAAACAACATAACCTGGTAAAGCATTCCACTCATTGACAACTCTATTGTGAAAATAATGTTTTCTTACCTCAATTTTGAAGCAGGATTTTTTTTAATTGGATGTTTGGATAAATTTCTTAGAGAGTTTTTTTTCTTTAAGAGAGTTTGGATTGGATGTTTGGATTTGTTTTGGATAAAAAATGTTTCTAATAAACAAATTTATTGACTTAGGAAAGATGGATGCGTGCTCTTGCGTAATCCACACATCAAGGAAATGGACGAAGACCATTTGTACCACATATCCCTTAGTAGTGGTGCACAAGATCTCCAAGAAATGTTCTCGGACGTCCAAGTAAGACTTTGTAATTTTCTTAGCTTTAACACTTTTTCTGTCAACCATTTTCTCAAGCTCAAACCACTCATACCTAGAAAAGTGTGAATCAAATTTTAATTTCGCACCAATCTACGGTTAGTTAATTCTAATTTTTTTGATTAATTCGTCAGACAAGAAGTAGACTCAAGGGGCCCGGTCCAAACTTCAGTACAAAACAAAGCCAGTCGTTAATGCGGGGACACTCCTTTGCAATGGTGCACACTGAAATATAGCTTAATTTCTATAATATCGTAACATTTCATAACACACGATAAATAAGTATACATTGAGTAAGATTTTTTTTTGTTTGGAATCACAATTTGTAAAAATTTGTACTTAAAATCTCAACTTTATTTTAATTAGTGTTATTGAAATATGCAAAATGCCTGTACCAGATTTTGGGACCTGTTGAAAGTTGATAAGGTATTCTCCGGCCTATTCAGTAGTAAAACACTGAGTATACCTAAAAGTTGACACATTTTAAGCACATTCAAAGATTCATTTGGAATAGTTTATCTATTTTCCTCATTGACAAAAAAATATTTCCGATTAGAAATGTTAATATTTAAAAAGCAAAAATTTGGCTTGTGTTCTCTCGACCTACTTTAACATATACAGAGCGTCAAAATTGGTAGCGAGAGCCGCCTAGATAGTGCCACAAAAATGGCTATCAGTTCTGGGTAATATGCCGAGTCTGCAAAAGCTTGACTGCCAATAAAGCAGCCACGTTGGGATAAAAAACGACGGATACTTCCCCGAGACCCTACTAACCTTGTTCTTCTCATTATCATTATGAAGTTACTTCCATCCCTTTGACTTCTACGCTCCTCATTTATAAGTACTTAAAAATATTGGCTACATTAGATTTGCGAAAAATTTGTACCGTCGAAGCAGGTATCTGTGGCCATGGAGGGTATTTTGGTCCACGCGTCGGAAAAAGATTTGTTTCTTAATTTCTCTTCATAAAATGATCCCATTTTAAATTGTTTGACACTTTAGGAAAGGTGGAAAAATTGCCTTTCATTTCATGTAAAACACAATTTCATTCTAATTTTGGCAATACTACATATGGCGTTTGTATCCATACGAGCATTTAATGACAAAAATCTATTTCTTCCAACTTTTGTCTGGAACACCTAAAAAAATATTGAAAATAGCTAAATAAAACACTTTATACTATTCTTTTATTTATGGGGATGAATATTACACCATTTGTTTTAATCTAAGTTAAATACTCTTTATGCTATATTTAAATATTGGCCACAGGGAAACTTTTGCCGCGGAATGCGGGTAACTTTGGTTCACCATGTAAATATTCCTTTATGGAACTTTGCACTTTCAAAAATGTATGTAAAAGTGTATTCTGTTTAACTATTATAATTGCCCATTTTTGAGATGATTTTTTTTAAAAATCAAACGATTTTAAACATTAAAAAGATAAAGATAAAATGCAAGAAACGTACAACATTCAAATTCGCTAATTTCGAAATGTAAACATTTTCAAATTCCTAATAACGAATATATTATTGTTTTCCTTTTAAATAAAATCGATTGCTTTTTATAAAGATAATTTTTCTTAAGGGTGAATGGGAGCGCTGGGTCGCGGGTCTCCAAACTCAAGTGCCTCAGTGTTAATCCGATGGGGAAAAAAAACTATTTTCTCTGCCACATTTCTCCGGCTGTATTGAATATTTTTACAAACGGTTTTTTTTTAAATAATAAATGTAGAGAACTTACAGGTCTCTATCTTCCCACTTTTTGAAATTGCTTCGAATATTTTGTGTAAAATTATTTATTGAAAATTTTAAAAAATACTCGAACCAATTTCAAAAAGTGAGAAGAAAGGAACCTGTAAGTCAGCTACATTTATCACACAAAAAATCCGCTTGCAAAAATATTCAATACAGCCGGAGAAATGTGGCAGAGAAAATATTTTTTTTCTCCATAGGATGCACTTTGCTTTGGAGACCCCCGGTCTAGCGCTCCCTTTCCCCCTTAAATCTTGCTTCTAAAAATAAGTTATTTTCCCTTATTAAAATTGAAGTTTATTTTTCTTTTAGGCGACAGGTATTCATAGTGTAATATCATTCTACGATGCACTGCAATGGAAATGCTAAGTTATATACCATTTTTAATAACTATGTATCGTATAACTTTGTTATTTTTATTTTAAACATTTTAATATTACTATTTAATTCGGTAACACAGTCTTTAAGGATGTTAAAAAGTACGTTTCTTATGTATTTCATGCTTGGACCAAAGTTACCCGCCCGGATCCGAACCGTGTCCTAATTTTTTTTAAACTAACACCATTTTTTTTTTATTTATAAAATTTAACAAAAATGCTTGGAAATTATTCCTTAAATTACAATGCTTGGAATGTATGATGATTATTAAGTGTTTAGATCGTTTTTGTACTTTAATTTTTCTTCTTTTGTAAAAAAAACCTATGAGTTTGGACTTTAGTTACCCACACTAACGGTAATTGATTAATTTTTCGCCTCCAGTGAATTCATTAAAAACCATAATTTGTAAAACCTTTTGAATAACCTTATTCTGTAATCACTGAAATTGCTTAATTCTAGTTCGTTTGCATGGGAGGAACCCCTCGCAGAATGGAGAAATTCGCCCACTATGTTCAACAAGAGCTGGGGATCCGACTGCCGACCGGATCAGCACTCCACGATATCAGCGCGAGATCCTATCGATATTCCATGTACAAAATAGGGCCTGTGCTTTCTATAAGTGTAAGTCCATGTCCATCCATGTTGTGATTCCTTTTTCTCCGATCTTTTAGTATGCGAGAAACGAGTACCAAACTTACTTACCCCTAGGCCTTTTTTTCATAATTAAAATAAGTTTTGAGAGTCGAAAGGGACAACACTTCTTATCTTCAAGTTAGCTGATTACATAGTGAAATTAACAATCAAAGCATTGCATACGTTTTTTAAAAAAAATTATCAAAATGCATTTCATGCTCTAAAAATATTTTTTGTGTGTGTTGTAAAAGCTCTGAGTTATATATTTTTTTTGTTTGAAGTTGATACTTGAACAAGCTTTTAGTTACAAAATCAAATACAATAGTGCATAGTAAGTTTATTTGTTTTTAAACGGCTGAACTTTTGGTTATGTGATAAAAATATAACTAGGAATACTTTACCCGAGCTTATGATTACGTTAAGTTTTGAATATATTTTATTTTGCAACTGTATAGTTGATGCTTTACATTAATAATATGATAAATATACCTAGCAATACTTAATGCAGTATAAATGGACTACATTTACGCACCCGTAAATAATGTTTAAACAAAATTAAAAAAGATAAAACTGAAATTTGGGTCAAGTATCCCTGTTTTCCCTAGCATCCATTTTGAAGTTTGTAAATACATTGTTGGGTAATTGCTGAGGAAGGATCGTCAATTAATTTTTTAGTTTTTGTTAAAAGAATATAAGAAAAATTTCCCCCTGAAAACATAGGATTTTACACATAATAATATATTAATATAAAACAAAAATTAACACATTGGTAAAGGGCTTAAATCATAGTTAGACAACGAATGGCATATTTGATTGCTTGAAAAACAACTACGTACTGAACATTTATAGAAGCACAAAGATATGGTAGGGTAGGTACATATATATTCCGGCTTGGTGTGCTTGATCAGAGACCCGCCAATATCACAAAGATATGACTTTATAATTAACAATTGCCGCTGCTAAAATTATTTAAAGAGTTATGTCAACTGGAACAGCGTAACAGATGGAAAGATGACAGGAAATTAAAACTCTTTCACCATTGAGCATTCCAAAATGAAAATACTAACGTTTGTTAAAGAATTGGTTATCATTATCTTGGTCATTTTCAGACAGCGTATTTGCGCTAAACTTGCTCTTTCTTGTCACAGCATGGTATGGGCATTCCTTCCGTATCAATTCTTCTGCACGAAGTCATCAAACTCATGTACCATTCGAAGTGTGAAGATGTAACTTTTCTACGTTTAGGCACATGTGGAGGAATAGGTAAGAATGGATTGTTTTGTTTTTAACACCTATAAGACGACTTAGCACAATAAAATATTTATAAAGGTACTAAAACTTTTAAATTTAAATGACATTACCTTTCAATTTACCCTAATAATATAAACAAGTAGTTTTTTATTAAACGTTTCTTAGAACCGCTTCCTCGCGCTATTTATACATTTATCTAGATAGTTCTCAACTTTTAAAGCCAAAAATTAACCATTTTCATTAATTTTCGTTAAGAACTAGCTAAAGGCCACGCTGTGCGATTTTCTTTCTAAGGTGTATAAATAGTGTGTGGAAGCGGTTCTAAGTAACATTTACTGTTACAAAAACCTACTTGTTTGAAAAATAAGTTGCGAATTCTTCTTCCTACGTATCGATGTTGAATACTTTTAAAATACTTGGTTTTTTTATTTTACATTTCATAAGATTTACTATGGTTGTGATTTAGGTGTTCCAGCCGGGTCCTTAGTCATTTCGGAAGAAGCTGTTGACGGTATGATGCGACCATTTTTAGAATTGGTATGCCTTTAATAATTTTTATATCAAACAGTACTAATAATTACAATGCTCATTTGTCATTCATTTTTATGAAAGTTTCAAGAAATTTTTAATTATAATGTTACGGAAATTCAGACAAAAAACTATATTTTGTTTTTAATAATTTTTATACCAAACAGTATAAAATGATAACACATCTCATTCTTAATTGAATTTTATGAAAATTTCATGGAATTATTTTTTTAGCGATTAAGTTAGCGAAAATGGGGAAGAAAATATCCTTTAAAAATTTTACAACGAAGCTTAAAACAAATTCTTCAGAGTTGTAATCGATCTCTTAAAAAAAAAAGTTCCGAAATCATTATGCTATTTTTAGAAACTCATATTTATAATCTTGCAAAAATGATATTATATGTTTTGTTTAAGAGAACTATAACCTGGATTTTCGAAAATTTTGTTAATAAATCAGTCAAATTCGTTTCAACACCTAGCTCATTGCATGATGCAACTAATACATACATTTATTTCAAAAATATATATCAATGAATAGCAAAGAAATTTCGATAATTAAATGTAGAAAAATAGTAATAATTATGTATTTGACCTTTAATGTCTGGCAAATTAATATTACTCTTTTTTAATTATTTGTATATAAAAAAATATTCAAAACCTAACTATACAATTAAATTTGGCTTTTTTGTGTAGGACATATTAGGAAAGAAAGTTCATAGACCAGCTATTTTGGACAAAGCTTTAGCGGAAGAAATCAAAAGCATCGCTGAGAAAGAAATGACCGAATGCGACACGTTTTTAGGAAAAACTATGTGCACCTATGATTTCTACGAAGGCAAGTTGAGCATTCGAATTTTTAAAAAAAATAATTAAATAATTTTAATAAAAATTATCAAACGTTAACTTTATTAATATTCCTAAGAATTATATCGATAGATAAATCGATATTATTACTAACATGAAATATATGCTACATTTCTGTATATTAATCAGTTGGTAAAAAATAGTTTTAGTGAAAAAATGTGGCTATAAATATTTATTTAAAATCTTCAGTTCAGTACTAAAAGTTCAGTCCCGTGAACTCTCTAACTCTTGAATATTTTTATCTTTGTAAAAAAAAAAGACCGATGTCCAATTTAACTTTAAAAAAACGAACGAGAATGAAACTGGACGGAAATTCATATATTATCTCCAAATTGTCCAACTGATCATTGACGTAGTAAAAAGTTATTAACATTACACAACAAATCGAACCTTCTTTCTTAAGGTACATCTATTAAACAAAGAGAGTATGTGAATCTTTAACTTGTACAGTACAGTTAACTCGCAATTTCTGTAATACATTTTTATCACTCTTTTTTAACGGTTACGTTACTTAATATTATTTTGACTTTCAGGTCAGGGCCGCTTAGACGGCGCTTTCTGCGACTATACAGTGGATGATAAGATTGCTTTCCTCAAAGACATTCATTCCAAGGGGGTGACCAACATAGAGATGGAGTCACTTGCATTTGCAGCTATGTGCCATCACGCTGGAGTAAAAGGTAATTATAGGTCGTTCATTTATTAGGACCGCAATATCCTGAGCGTAGCTCTAAAGCGATGTTAATTCAACCAACACCAAACCAAGCATCAGCAAATGCTGTGGTAGAATCTATCAATAGCATATATACTACATCACAAGCTTTCTTATTACTCAGCTACAAGGCATCATATTTGTGGACAGATTATGAGGCTTTGGCGCGCAAGAGTTGTTGTTGGTTGGTTGTGTTGGTTGGTAGACATATATATTCAGGTTTGTGTGCTTGGTCAGCGACCCGCTTATAAACCTTCGTCAAGTAAGACAGACACAACAGACAACACACACACATAAGTGGATCCATCTAATTTTTAGAGACAGAGGCCAACTAGAGGTTCCCCAGAATTGGCTTGTCACCCCCAGAGGTATTGATTTGGTATGGGAACTTAGAGGACTTTCGGACCCAACAGATTTAACGAGCACGTACTCCGCATATACTCGGTAGGTCTCCAGTGGTACCGGGACTCGATCGCAGGACCTTCCGATCCCGAGACCGAGACGCTGACCACTAGGCTCACTACGGCCCCAGAATTGTTGTTGTTTCTAATGCCACTCGGTAACCGAGCCCGGAGTAGAGAACTATCCTATTTTAAGGCGAAGTGGGGCGGCTTCCGTTTTTATTGAGCGCCACAAGGGAGGAAGTCCGACTTTTGCTCGCAGCATGACACACCCGTTTTACAGGAAGGTCCCTTTCACACATCCATTCTCACTCACATATCGGAATTTTGATCCAGATCAAAAGCCGATAACCCCCTGATCTGGTACCCCCAGAGGTATTAATTTGGTATGGGAACATGGAGGACTTTGTGACCACGACATATTTAACGTGCCCCAGCCACCATTAGCAACACGGCGGTCTTTAGTCGAATACAAGCGCCGACCCAGCAACCATCAGAATTGCGAGCACCGCCGAGGACAGAACCCACAACCCTTCCGATGCGAGCACGACGCTTCACACGACTGAGCTACCGAGGCTCGCGCGCAAGAGTAGCCGGCGAAACGAGTGATTGTTTAGGCTATTTGATGTTGTGTAGTAAAGGCCACAAAACTTTAACTAACAATCCCTCCTTTCTGCGTACCTCAAAAAGACAACTAGCCTTTCGAGCGTTAGACCGTATTTTGTGCATCAGTCTTTCTTGCAATAACCTTAAATTTCAAAATTTTATAAATAATAAATTTTTATTCATAATATATTTTTTTCATTTAGAAATGATTTTAAGATCCGATCTTCAAAAATAAAATTAATTAAAAAAAAAAATTAACAACTAAGTTATTTGAAATAAATTTAATTTTAATATACAGCAAAAACAACCATAAATTTTTGCCCATTTCCAGGTCGTTCGGAAGGCTAGATCATGTCCGGAACAATCTACACTTCAGTCAAATGTCAAAGGTGACAGGTGTTATACTAATCTAAAAGCGATTGACAGTAGCAAGTGGTGTGGTTGTTTAGGACCATTCCATGGCCAGTTGTCGCTCCTTTACGCTATCTGTACGGTTGGTTAACCCTCTGAGGGATACAGCCGTATAAACCCGTAACCTGGCTTTCAGGTTTTCCAGCAACACACATAATTTAAAAAAATAATAATAATTTTATTAAATTATAAAATTTAAAGCATAGAGGAGCCATTTATAGCCATCTACTATAGCAATATTTTTTTTTAATTTAAGAAGTTAAATTTTCAGTTAAAATATTTAATTTAAATCTCAAGCAATGAAAACAAGTTTACACTTCAGCTAATTTGCTTATCCTCCAGAACAGTTAACCAACCTACCAATCAGTCATCGTAAAATTGCGAAGGGCTGTGAAATCAAGTCTAAAGTGGGGGTCCCCTAAGGCTTGATTGAATATGGTTCCGGAAATTTTTAACTTTCAGCTAAAATGGATATGTCTCAGATTCAAATGAAGTCAGGCTAGTGGGGCTATTTTGTGATTTATGTACATTTTGCCTAACATTTTAACTTTATATGATGCTTACTCTCAGTAATTGGTTTCTTGGCTAAACAAGCAAATGTGTTTCTTTTGAATTCGATAAAATCTACGTAAAAAGAGAAGTTAAGTATATGCTGACCTCTGAAGTCAGACTATTTTAAGATTTATGGGCGTTCATTCCAAAATTTGTACGTTACATTATGTTCATTCTCATCGATTGGTTTCTTGGAACTTTTCCCCCAGGTGCCGTGATATGCGTGACACTTCTGGACCGCCTCCACGGGGACCAAATAGGCGAGACCAAGGAGACCCTGGAGATGTGGCAGAACAGACCTCAGAAGCTGACTGTGAAATTCATCAAAAAGAGACTGGGCATGTCCTCTTAGCAGGTCATTTACGTTCACTATCGACAAAAGCTATAATCGAAAGAACCCTTCAAGTTGTTCCTAAGTTTGCCTCTGTAGAATGTAAATCATATTATGCAAAAATTCATCGACCTTATTTGCGCATCAGGCAATTCCATAAGTGACGGAATGACATTTTGAATTGTCGAATTGAAGTAAAACAATTACCACGAAGCTATTTTCAAAGGAAAATTGTTTTTTAGTTTATATATAACTGTTAATGATTAAAAGATTTTTTAAAAAAGTTGAATTTTTTTTAAGTATTTTATTATTTCATTTTTGACTAACTTCTTTTTGTGTGACGGAATGACATTTTTGCAACCACGACTGCATATTGGTACTTAAAAATGGAAATTTCGGTGAATTAAAAAAATATTGAGTTTTTAAACTAATGCATATCTTAAATATGATATATAAGCTATGTAAAATTATAATTTAGAGCAACCTACCTGTAACATGGTTTAAATTATTATCTATCATTTGACGTGCCGGAATGACTAAAAGTTTACACACTTTTAATTTAATATATACTTATGAAAGTAATACACTTAATATTTTTTTATTATCTAGAATACTCATAAAATATCAAATATTACATTATAAACATTTATTCACATGTGAAAGGTTTTTCAAACACATATCGAGGGCGATTTCCAACTATTTGAAATTCTGGCTGAATTTGCAGAGCCAACTAATCTTTTTTGTCCACTAGGCATCGATCTTCTTTTTCGGGAAATGTGAATAGATGTCCTTTATCGTCCTGCTCTCTTAAACCATAATTTGAAAACTTGGAACATATTTTTAAACTTAATTTGTAAAAATTGCAAAAGATTACAATTTTTTTTATCAAAGTTGACATTTTTATGGAATTGCCCAGAAGCAAAAAAGTTGTTTTTGTCAAAATGTTGTTTATTAAGCGGATGTTTGTATTTGTTTGTATAAATTCGTTACGAGAATTATAATAAAATTACTTTTACTATTATTGTTTTTTTTGTTATATTCTTTTAGCAACTATTTTTTCATTCTTAATTTTTTTTAACCCTGTTAAATAAAAAAGCATATGCACAAAATTAAGGATCATTTTGGGGTAAGCCACCAATCTCGATACCTAATATCAGATTATGGAACTATACCATAAAAGTTTAGCTTAGCATTATTTCTTTTGTTTTCATCCTATTACTTTGTTGGAAGATTACTTTCTATTGAAACATGTCAATTTATGCACACACAAAAAAACTATTGCGGTTAATTTTGTCCAAATCTTCATCAAAAAGCAAAATGGCACCTGTTCTCTATGAATATTTTGAAACATCGAGAAAGTATTTCACTTGTTTATGTGTAATATTTTAATTATTTTAGATACACCGCAGCTCTAACAATTATTTAAATTTACATTTTTCAACAGTGCTTTTCGCAGGTGAAATCGAAATTTTTGTGTGGTTTTAAGAAACATTTAGACACTTTAAAAAGAATGAAAAACAAGAGCAAATATTCAAATAACAGACATTGAATAAAAATAATTTTTTAAAAAAAGACGGTATGAGTGATGAGTGCTTGAAGAGGTAAAAAATATTTTCGAGTGATATTGTGTGCAACAAAATGATAACAATTCGTCACACAAATGAACGTTTTCTTACAAACAGCTCAGTGACCATTCAATTGCAGAGTGATAGTATTTGAAGTAAATTTACGCCTTCCTAGATAAAAATCCGCTTTAACAACAAAAACAAATAAATTTTCCTTCAAGGATACCGAACCCGGAATAATAACCTTATAATATAAGTTCTCCCCAATTGAGCTACATGAAAACTTCTACAATTAGCTTTTAAAAATATCCACACGCAATCATATTTCAGATCGGTCCCGATTCCTCACAATGTCCAACAATGCGGTTAGAGCAATAGGTACATATTCAGCCCGAATGAAGCAGCAGTCTAAAAGTAGCCAAGTTGAATAATTAAATCTAAGCAAACGACGCTTAAGGATATTTCAATTAGAAATGTTACAGTTTTGAGAATCGGTAATAGTAATTAAAACTCAGAAAACGACCATTTGTTCAATTGAAAGTAGTAATACAAGATATGAATAAATTTTAGCAATCCCTTCAAAGATACCAACTTTGGATTGAATTTAATTGGAGTGTAAGGTCATCTTTACTAATATACCGCGAGTTGTTTAGAGGTAAAGTAATAACAGTGCATTTAAATTATCCCTGAAATGCAGAAAAACGCTGAATAAAAATACTTTTTAAATGTGTTTTTAAAGCATTAAATAATGAAACTTCTTTTTTTTTAAATAGTGGCCCATCATTCGTCAAGCGTTTGAAATGGCCGACTTTTTTAGTGATCAATGGCTTCACTGGGAAACTCCGTTCTTGCAAAGGTTTTTGACTCTTAAGGCATCTCCGCCTTCCTCTTACCTCCATGCTGTCCAAGGGTCTATTTTGACAACCGATTTACTTTTGGAAACGGATACTTTTATTTTTTCGGCCAGAAGACCGCTCAAGGAATCATTAAATCGAGACACCACACGCACCAAGAATTGACCATCCATGTAACCCAGACATCAAACGAAATGCGATGCTGACTTATAGGACAATTAATTACTTTCTTCTGTGATGGTCGTTTTTTCCTCTAAAGTTGCTTTCTCTGAAACGAGAGTTGCACCCATTTGGTCATTTTGGAAAATCGTGCATTTCGGAATACACACGCGAGGAGAATGTTCACACAGATATGTCACAGTCTGATATAACTTAAAATAACTTGAATTGAAGTGTTTTTCTCTAAGATGGCAAATGGACTTTTACGTAAAAAGGTACGCTTTTTATTTACTTTCGTTTGCTGAAACAATTCACGGAAATATTTTTTGCGATTAAAAGTTTTCTGATTAACACTCAATAACTATGTACAATCTATGAAGAATTTATTTCCTGCTAAATACTATACATTAGGGTAACTGGTGCTGAAATAAAATACTTTATTATTAACGAAGTATGCGTATAAGTAAGCAAGACAAGAGTGTACGAGATATAAAGGTAATATGTAAAATATAATGTCCATAAAGGTACCATTATGATGCCAATACATGCAGTCAGTTTTGTTTTGTTGTCCTGTTCTGCTCCGAGTTTCCTAAGGTGAAAAATATTTTAACAGTGCAGATTTACATCTACTCGCGATCATGTTAAAATCCTTCGAGCGCGATATTTGATTCCTACCCTACACGCTCTTATTCGTAATTGAAAAGCTTATATAGTGTTACATTTTCAAACTAATATACACTGTTAAAAAATTGTATGCTAGGTGTTACCAAAAAAAATGGATCCTAGTAGCTGCAATGGCTGTGAATCGAAATTTTCACCATGTATTGGATTGATCCATTTTTCCAACCAAAACCTGAAATATGGTTAACCGAATACCGAAAATATGGTGAAACATGTCTCTACACAGACGTTGCAGCTGCTAGGAACAAATTTTTTGGTGACACCTAGTCTACATTTTTAACAGTGTATATTTGTTTGAAAATATAACACTATATAAGCTTTTCAATTACGAATAAGAGCGTGTACGGTAGGAATCAAATATCGCGCTCAAAGGATTTAACATGATCGGTGCTGACTTAAAATTATGTCTAAAATTAAATGTCTTAAAATTAGTAAATAATTTAAACCAATTCCTTAATCCAAATAAACTAACCATCCTCATTTCCACACATTTTCAGCCTAGATCAAGTCCAAAACTAACCACCCTCCAGCACACCACCTCCATATGGCTCCTGGCCATCCTATCCACAGCTCTGCTCATCGACCAAACCTCCGGCCACCACAAGGACGGGATGAAAAAGATGCTGCACCATATGATGATGTCTAGCGCCAAGAAATACATCTTGGGTGTCAAGGGTGTACTTGTGCCCATTCCCATACCGATGCAGGTCTCGCTGCCCAGCTTTTCGTTACCTAGTATTAGTATTATGAAGGGTGATAAGGGAGATTCCGGAGGAGGGGGAGATGAGAAGGTCAAATACGTTCCTGTGCCCGTGCCGTAAGTTGAATGATTTTTCCCCCTCTTTGTTATCCTGATTTGTTATTACAGAAAAAATTTGTATGTTTTAAGGTACCTACGGTATCTTTAAAATACTTCTTTTTGCCCGAATTAAAATAGCTGTAAAACATGAAGGCTTTTACAAGATGTGCCTTACAAAATTGGAAAATTTATACTGTTTTCTGCTTTATGTAACGAGATCTTTCGCGGGGAAAAAAAAGTATATTTTTAGTTTAAAAGCAAATTTTTGAAAATTGGAATTTTTTCCTAAATTACTTTTTCGAAACACAATTTCTCAAAAAGTAGAAAGGAAATCTTAAAACCCTTTACATGCATATTCATACAACTGTTTTGAAACTTGTGTACTGGGATCTAGAAGCTCCAATGGAAAGTTTATTATTTATAGCTTACGAAAATTCTGAGTATTGTGTGTTTCAATATTTTTCTCCCTTTTCAAGGTATCCCTTAGATTTAAGTTCACATGGATTAACAGTGTTAGCACTGTACTAAGTTATAAAGAAAATCAAATATTTTAAGTACTTTTTACAAAATAAATTTTTGAAAAATTGTACCTATTTTTTGTCCCAATATATCATTAAAAATTAAAATGCCTCAAAAATAACCAAACATATTTTTGTATGCTAATTTTTTAAAACTTTTTTGGGAGTTTGTTTATAAATGAGTATAGAAACTATATCACTAATTAATAACCAACGTTTTAAAAAAATACGAACTTGTAAGGAGGCGGATAATATGCTGTTCAGTTTTGGTCTCCCTTCCTCAGAAAAGATATCGGGTTGCTTGAAAAAGTTCAGCATTGGGCTACAAAAATGATTAAGGGTGTGTGTGTGTGTGCGCGCGCACACACACACAGGTATCGATTATGAAACAGATCTTTAAACATGTATTCCCTGGAAAATAGGATAACTAGGAGTGATTTAATTCAGTTATTCAAATTAATAAAACAGGGAAACATGGAGGGCTTACCTTAAATAGCCGTAATAGAGGACATGATCAAAAATTGAATAAATCGTGCTTTAGAAGGGAGGTAAGAAAACATTTTTACAATAGAGTTGTCAATGAGTGGAATGCTTTACCAGATTATGTTGTGTATTCGAAGAGAGTAGAAGAATTTAAGAATAATCTCGATAGTTATTGGAAACTGGTAAAGAATTAGATATATTTTGGACCAACCTTGCTGGGCCTGTGGTCTGTTGTTGATCGTCACTTTTTGTATTGTATTTGTATACCTAAGTCTTTTATATTTAATTAAGAGAAAGAACGCAAGGCTATACTCTCAGCGGAATTGAGAATTCAAAACTAAAGGGCATATCACATGGACGCTCATTCGTTCAACCCAACCCTCAACTCAACTAGATCTTCAACTTTTTCTAATTTTGACTTCGGGAAGTTGGACATAGGGTTGCCAGCGTTAAAAGAACGGTTGCTCACATATTCTATTTTCAGGAAGTGGAAGTCATAAATAGAACTTCATCCTCATATTTGGCTTAAATTTATATTTGATCATCAAAGTTGGCTTAATAATCTATGCATGCTTTAAAATGACGTAATACCTCTTCGCTATGACGAAAGCAGTAATCTATACATCGGATTAGTTCAAATACTATGTTGGATCAAGTTGGAGTTGACGATATTGAAAAAACTTTCTTCAACCTCAAATTAAATAGCAGATGGTTGGCAACTTACATCCAACTTTTGAAATTTGCGTTGTTGAAGATATGGTTGGGTCAGAGGAATTTTTGTTCATGTGATATGCTCTTTATATGCATTAGCTCCATGAGACTGGCCATCCTCTTTGTTGATAGCGGATAATTAACATGCAGCACTCTTTCAGATCAAAAGGTGGAGGCGGTGGATGGCCCAGCGGAGGGGGCGGTGGAGGCGGATGGCCCAGTGGAGGAGGGGCTGAAGATTGGCCCTCCGGTGGTGGTGGAAACGGTGGCGGCGGTGGTGGCTGGGAATCCTCCCACAGACCTTGGAGGACGCGACCGAACAAGCCCAACAACTTCAAGTCCTGGTCTGAAGAAAAGAGACGGGACTCGAAAGGCAAATCCAGCAACTTCAAAGGCTGGTCTGAAGATGACGGACCGGACTTCAAAGGCAGGCCCAGCAATTTCAAAGGCTGGACTGAAGATGAGAGGCGGGATTCCAAAGGCAGTTCCAGCAATTTCAAACCTTGGTCGGATGACGGACCGTCGTATCTTAAAGGCCAATCAGGTTGGTCTGAAGATGGACCGAACTTAAAAGGAAAGCCTGATTGGTCTGAAGGCAGACCAAAGTTCAAGGGAAAGCCTGGTTGGTCTGAAGACGATGGTGGACCCGATTTCTCAGACTGGGCAGCCAAGAATGGTGGGTATGCATGGGCAGGAGATGGAAAACATGGGGATGGAGGAACTGATTGGGACGACGAGGGACAGTGGGACAATCGGAACTGGGACGATGCAACGGACTGGGATGAATGGAGGTGAATTCGCTAGATAAAGACCCAAGAAATAAAATGGAAACGATGATGAACGTTTTAGACAAGTTCACCAATATAGTCAAAAAATTATATTACATTGGATGAAAACAACCCCGCTTTATAGTATTAAGCGGGTATCATTTCCTTTGGATCACCTTATACAATGGCTTTTCTTAATCTGAATTTTTTGCTTGCTCTATCCAAACCATAGTCACACAAAACTTTGAAATATCTTCTAGGTAACCTGCTACGAACAATAGTAGTACTATTAGGTTTGAGCCAAATGTTCTATTTTGTTTTTATTGATGTGTGAAGAATATATAATAGGAGAAATAAATAATTTAGAGGTTCTTGCACTTAATTGAATCTACATTTTTGCCAAGTCTTTTGGCGTAACACTTATTTTGCATACGTTAAAAGAATGATTTGTAAGGAAAAATTTGGTCAAGGAATAATTTATCATGCCCCAGTCCCAGTAAGAAACCTGGAGTTCTACAATGCACAATGATGTGAACTTTGGGGGTGTCTGGTACACTAATAAATACATAATTAGTTTAATGTTACATTGTGAAATAGTAACATTGACTTAGAATAAATAAGTACACAAGTGGAGAAATGAAATAATTTTTCAACTAATTAATGTTGTTGCTATAAAGATCTTTTATTAAAATAGTTTTCACATAACTAATTTTCTTCATTAATAAAGTTATACTTTCTTTGTATACTACTTTTCAATGCTGTTTATTTAAAAAAAAACTTAATAATCAAATGTTCAACTTTACTTTATGTGACTGTGTCTCCAAACTGCACAATAAAAGTTTTGCCATAATACAAATATATTTTATTTTAATGCTATTTTCTTTCAAACGTATATATGTGTGTATACAAGAAAGAAAGTGGTAAAACGCAAAGCATTTGTCAACAATACTAGTATAAATAGTTGATAAAATTACAATTAGTTTTTTTAAAATCCGCACTATAAGTTTAAGAGGGATTCAGTCCCATAGAGCTAATGCATTAGTTTTGGAATCACAACTTCCGAAGAAGTATTGCTTTTTCCAACAGGTATGGGAACATCAACATAACATCAAACTGAAACAAATTTAAACGAAAATGCTATCTAGTTATTTAATTTTATATTTTTGAAATTTTAAAATGCCCCAAAAATATTCAGCACATGGCGACACTATTTTAAAACTTTATCAATTAATAATTAAATAACCGAATTATATTTTCTTTTCAATTTTGTTTTAAATTGATGTTATGATGATTCCCATACCCGTTGAAAATGGGATAACATGGAAAAGCAATTCTTTTGCAAAAGTCGTGATTTTTTCAAAACCAATGCATTAGCTCTATGGGACTGACAGTCCTTCTTAATGAGTGCTGGAATTATTTTTGGCATTAAGGAATGTATGCTTTTGCATTGATAAACAAATAACACTTACAAATTCAAAGCAATGTATATAGATTTTCTGGAAATAAGTAAGAAGCATTCATATATTAGGTATTACTTTATTTTTATATGTATGAAATACATAGATTGGCACTTTTAATTTGCTTTACAATTAAGCCTAGGATGACTGAAATATATCTAATACTTTACATAAAACAAAAACCTTAAGCCTTAAAAACATATCTACATATTCATCATTGCACAATTACAAACTTAAAAATATAGTAAAAAATCCATTGCAACTATGCACAAAGCTTACTAGCAGTACAGATTCTAATATAACAAAATTCATTTACCAAATTATAATGATTTTTTGTCCACAATATAAATATTTTGGTTATTAATAAGAAGTTAAGCAAATTAATCCTAATTTGTTTGGTTCTTAATTTTTACACTATTCTAGGTGCTAAGTTTTATAAAACTATTATAACAATTGTATAATACATTTCAGTTTTGTCTATCACTACATTTTATTAAAACTAAAATACCATAATATTCATAACAATTTTAATCTACTTGGATATTTTTAGTGTATTACTTTTTATAAATTACATTTTTTGTAGATAAATATAAAAAATAAAATGAAGTCAATCTAGAAAAGCAATTAGAAAAAAAGTGATGTTTTTAAATATATGAAAATAACCAGTATTACTACAAACATATAACTAAAAAAAAATTAGTATAGCTTTGTATTAAACAAATAAATTTTATTATTAATAAAGCAAAACGAAACTTGAAACAAAATATCAAATTAATAACTAATTTTTATGCACTTCGACTTTTTTTATGAATAACTTCTAAAACTATTTAATATTTGTTTTAAGAACTCAATTAAAATTATTAACTTTTTTCATATAAATACAAAATGAATAAAGAAACATGACATTACACAATATAAACTTCATGGTTTGCAAAATGATTAAATATTGCACAAGCAGTTGTAGCAATGGGTTTTTACTACAATTTTACAAATCACAGCTTATAATGCAAAATAAAAATAATTAATTTAATTGAAAAGATTTGCATAGCTTTTACAAATTTTTGAATTACCTTTTTAAGATATTGATTTTAACCATGTTACAAAAAAAGTATGTTATATACATATTAAAAAAAGTGACAAAAGGTTAAGCGGTAAATAAAATAAGATTTTTAAAAAAGTATAGTATATAATTTTTATAGTTTTATAAGTTAACTGAAACAGATAAAAAGAATGAGAGTGTGACACATTATAAACTTTAGTTAAAGAGACCGAATGAAAAATTACAAAAATATCATTATAAAAATAAAATCAAAATTTCAATATTCACTCGTTTTATTGGAAAGCTTAAAACATAAGCATAGAAGCAAATTGGGATTCAGGTAACTTTGGCTCAAAAATAAAACCATACCGCTTACATTCCACATGAATAAACTTTTAGTAATGGGCCAAAGGTAATGATTAAATAATTAGGTTTACTTAGTGAAGAGATATTATATTTGTTGCAAATATTAATCCCACGTACACCTCAGGGTCTAAAAAATGCCCAAATTTATAGTATAAGATTTTTAAAAAAATTCATTTAATATAAAACCTTAAAAAAAAAAAAACCAAGCAAGTGACGTTAAGTGCGCGGAAGACATCTAAGTAGAAAAGAAAAACAATTTAGAATAAGACGTAAAATATGTTTTTTTTAATTTAATAATTGCAAAGGGTTTAAAGAAATTCACCCAGTTAAAATGGTAATATTTAATAAAAGTCAATGTTGATACTATTACAACATAAAGAGAGAAACTAAACTAACTTTTCCAAAATAAATTAAAAGCTGAAAAAAGGAATGGGCAAAATAAAAACACATTAAACATAAGCAGTAATACAACAAAAAGATAAAATCTTATGAATAAGTAGTAATATGGAATGTTCCTTTAAAAATACATAAAGGATTCTAAAGTTAAGACTAAAACTTATTACGATTAAGTTTTATATAGAATTTCAATTAATTTATGTACAATTTTTAATTAACAATATAAAATTATATTATCATTTCGTTTCCAACTATTCTAAAAACGTTTTTCAAATTACAAGAAAAATAATGTCTGAGAATATAAAATACTTTTAATTTAAGCAGAAAAAAATATTAAATATTAATTAAGTTACAATTCAACACTGTAACAATTAAATTTCCTTGTCTTAAAAAATAATTGAAATTGAATCCATACAATACGTAAATAAACCCGTTAGTTACAGGAAGACTTTTAAACAGGGAGTCCATTTAAATACACAATTTTTTTTTTAATTAACAAAACAGTTTGTAATGAATGTGACCTACTCATTTAAAAAAAATAGGAATTGCAAGACAATTTTGGTAAGTTAAAGGCACTAAATTGAGCAAAGAAGTTTTAAGTTCAATCAAACTGAAACCAACTCACATGTTTTCTATATAACTAGTTTACAATATTTAGAATGGATATACAGTAAAAACCTTACAAAGTGTATATAATGACCATTGTTGTAACAGACTTAAAAACAGAAGGAAATTCCATAACACATACAGACAGAAACAGTCAAATAACAAAAATTAGGAAAAACTGTAATAAAAACATGTATTGCTATAGCAAGTAAAAGTAAAAAAAAAATAGTAAGTCAGAATGCCTAGCGCTATCAATAAAAATTACATTCAGACACACTTTCTCAAAAAGACAAAATAAACCGGGTTAAATTAAAAGGGTCTATTTTCACTGGATACCATATTATATACGAACAAAAACTTCTAAGATGTTTTAAGATGTGGAATTTTTTTAATTTTTTAAAATTTATTTATTCCTTATTTTGAATTTTATACAAACTTATTAATAGTTAACTGTACAAGAACTTAATTTATTTAATTGAAATGCTTTTTCTGTTCATGTTCTTAGGAAATGTATGAATATACTAGTAACAAAAATTTATTATATTTAAACAATTATGACGATTCAAAATGTGTGATGATTAGACTAGAGAAGCATACAAATTCACATTAGTACAATAAATAGTTTTTAACCTAAGATTTTAGTTTAACAACAAATTTAATAAAAGAAGAAATTGCACAGCATACACACATTCCCTTATATTTTACAAAACAATTTTAAATATTAAAAAAGCATATCAATGCTAAAAACATGCACAAACATAGACAAACTTTCAGTATTATTGAAATTGTTTAAAAAAAAGAAAGACTTTTAAAAGTGTATTTATATTAAAAAAAAATAGATTTTTAAAAATAAACAATATTTAAAAACAATTAGGAATTAACCACAATGAAAACATGATCTTATGAACAATTTTATACTGCATAATTTAACCCTCATTATCATGTAAAACATTTCCTAATTTTTGTTCTCAAATAAGCTATAAACTTTATAAATTAAGTTAATATTTTTCAGACGAGTTAAATATTTGTTTTTTTTTTAATATTTTTATAGTAAAAATTTTACTTATTGTACATAAGTAAATATTGAATAGTAGAACTTGAATAATAAACTGACAAAACAAAACATCTACAAAGTAAGGTCTTAATTTTCGAAAAGGTTTCCAGATGGAATGCCATTAGTAATAGTTCAATTATATCAGATATTTGATAAACAGATATATTAAATTTTCATATAAGCTCTTTCGACCTAAATTTAGATTTTATTAATACTATGGCAATTCTTTCCATATACAAACAATTGGTTTTATACAGCAGAAGATCAACAAGGAATACATGTCTTTACAATTTTTAACAATACAAATATATTTTGTATATAATACTAAAATTATTATATTTTACTTTATAAAGTCGTACAATAGAAAGCTTGGAAAACACTAAGTATAGTGCATATACAATGGACAGAAAGCTTTGTCTACCTACACTATTCAAATACAGTGATATGCAGTATTGTGACAGATAAGATATGGCGAGGAATAGCATTTTGAACATTGTGGCACAATTCAAGAAATTGGCAAACTTACTCAAGCAATTACATGATGTAATAAATTATGTCATTTTGTAGTTTCATATTACCCATGCACAGTATCATTTATAAAGAAATCATTTTCTGTTAGGTAACAAAATAAAAAGTGCCGAAAAACTTGAGTTTTGAATAACACTGTTAGTGGACTTTTTTTATACGGAAATTGATTTCTATGTGAAAAAAGGCAGAACTTAAGGAAATGTGTTTTTTGAACAACTAAAAATCAATCAAACAATTGACCTTTTTTTTTAAAGAGTTATAACAAATTTTGTAACATAGAATAAGACTCTTATGGACTGAAACTAAGTATAAATAAAAGCATTGAGCATGAATTAATGCTTTGAGGTCAAAGCTAGAACTAAGTGTAACTCTGGATGTCGTTTTTGATGAAACAAAATTCAAAAATTTCTCGGGTCCTTTATGACACCATGTTATCACTTGAGTATTTGCTCAATAAAAACATTTTAAAACTATAGGAAAGTTGCACTGGGCTCACTGGAGCCTAACGATTCATCCTGATCGCTAGAAGCATTAGACATGGGCCCAACAGAATTGCCAGGCACATATAAAATGGTGCTGGTAGAATTATGCACAACAGACCTAGGGGTACCCGATTCTGTTGTATCTCTATTACCCGTATACCTACTATTAAAAGACCTGCTTTGATGCACAACTTCATACCCTGGATCAGTATCACTGTCAGATCTCTGAACTGTCTCGTAGCCAGGTTCAGCAATGTCTTCGGCTTTGTTCCGCACTCGCTCGTAACCCGGATCTGTGGCATCACTTTTAGCCCGTGGAATGTTTTTGATTTTTTCATAGCCAGGATCGGCCGCATTGCTTTCGGAACGACCCAGATTTTTCACTTCCTCATATCCGGGCTCATTCGTGTCATCTAATTTTACAATGGTGTAATCAGAGTTGGAGTCACTGTCATCAAAGTTTCTTGACACCCTCACCGGTTCATAACCAGGATCAGCATCTGAAATGCCTCTTGCAACGCACTCGTAATTAGGATCTAAGGAATCGTCATCTTCATTACGATCTTTGACAGTCTCATACCCCACAAAAGACGAGCCAGGCATAGCAGACGGACATTTACTGGGACCAAAAACATCATCTGTCTTGTCCTCCTTTATCTTCTCATAGCACGAGTCTCCAGAGTTGTCATTCTCTTCGTTATAGATCTTCTCGTAATCCGGTTCTTCCATATCTTGACTGGACAACACTTGTGAACCACGCGTGCTACCAGTGAAGACCCTGTTTTCGTTTATTATCTCTGGCAAATTGGGGTCTGCGGAATGACGCCGCACATGCTGTAAATTTCCTGGTGCAAGTACATTGAGAGAAGCAGCTTGCAAGCGGCCAGCCAGAGGGGGAGGGGCAGGGGGTGTGGTAGAAGCCCAGGGGGATGGGGGAGGGGTAATGCATTCATTATTGTCCCCTTGTATGCCCTGGTATACTGAGTAATCATCGGATCCAGGAGTTTTAATGGTCAGATCCACACGCTTTTTCCTGACTTTGGCGTACATATCTTCAACTTTTTTACGTTTTTCTGCACTGGTCACTATGCTAACTCCTTCAGCAAGATGGATTGTTTTTCTTTGTTTGTTGTTTTTCTCGACAGTGGAGTATAAGGAGTTGGAGGGGTTACGTAATACAGTTGGTGACATGTCCCCTGTACTGGAGAGACCACTTCCAACAGAAGATGTTGAAACAGGAGTTGAATTGCTAACATAAAAGACTTTTAAATTAATATGCTAACTACGCTTTATTCTCGATTTAAATTCATAAAAGACTTATTTTACAAGATTCAAAAATTCTCAATAACCATCTTATTTCAAAAATCACATTTATCAAAAGTAAATTTTCACTTAAAGCCCTTTGCAACAGGCCATTCAAAACCATAAATTATATCAACTATTTTTTTTATTTTTTTTTTTCTTTAAAATTATTTAATAATTATTCATTGCTCGATGGAATTAATTTCTTATGAAAGTCGAAAAAATTAAATATAAGTATTGTGGTTAATAATTAATAAAAAGATTGTTGATACTTATTCTATAATATAAAAAGTCTTTGTGTAGTGTTTATTTACAGATGTAAAAGACTTTACTTATACTGTATCAGAAATTTTCAATAGCCTTTAATACACGTTGTGTGCACCTGAGGCTTAGATTTCTCATATTTGTTCAATGTTTTAGGAAAATTCAATTTTCTGAAAAAATACACCACTTTCAGATCAAATCATATTTTTTCTTTCTGATGCATTGTCTGAAAAATTAATTAAGAACTTTTAACGAAAATTCATTCTGAAATAAAGATTTAATTTTACTTTTCATTTACACTTTAAGAAACTATTTATTTATGAAATAATAAATTACATGTAAATTCAATCACTCTTTCACTGTTCTATCTTTAATTCACATTACTATTAAACCCGATTATGTTTATGCAACATACTGATTGCTATGGCTGGCACTGACTTGAGCTTTCTACAGTAGGTGGATGTGGATTCCCTAGTTCATATGTCATGGTATGGAGGAAATGCTGATCTGACCAGAACCGTTTCAGCATACATTTGCTCCTCTTCTGGTACCATGGCATAGTGATCTTCAACTTCTTCAGAGCTCTGCTCACGCTTTAATAATAAGTTTAAGGCATAAAAATATTACAAAGTTTAGGTATGTGGGTGCAAAGGTATAAATACCAAAAAACCTATCTAATATGTACCTGAGACACCTTAAGCAATCTAGCATTAAATGCGTGTTAGTTTTAAAACAATAATTTAATTGTAAACCTTTCTGATATTTTTTAGATGCTTTATTTAAACTAAAATTAAAAATTTATTTCATAAATTACATATAAGGTAAAATAAAATATAAACAAAACACAAGCATTTCTTACGAAACAATACTTGAACAGATTTAGGTTTGTGTTAATTTCTTTCAAGTAATAAATTATAGGAATTGCATTTTTATACCTGTTGGGCCGCAGCTCTTTGTCTTCGCATAGTTATTTCTCTAACTCTAGCTAGTGGTTCACGTACAGAGATAACTGTGTAAGGAACCTCAGAATGTCCATCTGTAGGTAATATTAGTAATTTAATTGACATAAGTAATATTAATTTCATAAAGATATAACAAAATTGATTTAGTATGTGATTGTAACATATAACTTTCTGTTAAAAGTGCTAAATTAGCTTTAAAAAATTATATTTAACATTTCAAATCAAAGTAAATTTTTTCAGACTTTAAAAAATTATCAAATGACCTAGACTCTTGAAAATTTATGGGAACATAAAACTGAGCAGAACTGTACAAAAAAAAAACTACCCAAATTAAAAAGAAAGGAGGTTTTGTCCAACAACAGCACATGTTGGCACTAATATTTCTAAGGTACAAAATTATCACTTTAAATTTCATGATTAAACTTATCTATAGGCTAGAAACAGTTTTATATTTAATTGCACTTAACAAGGGTGGGAATCTAGGAAATGATTTTTAATCAGCCTCTCAAAAGTATGTGAAATGCGGATAAAAGAAGGTGCTATTGGGATTAATAACAGCTTGAGTTTAAAGGGTGAAATAATTATTTATATGGGCTAATACTAAAAAGACACAATTTAGGAATTGATTTAGGATTAACCGTCATTATAGTTTGAAAATGCAAGTTTTGATATGAAGCAAAATTAAATGAATAACATGTCTTAGTAGGCCGTGACTACTATTTATCGCTTATTTCTACTTCAGCCTTGAATTTCACAAAATCCCATATTAACTTTAACAGGATCTTAACAGAAAAATGCATACAAAAGTCTCTAATTTCTAACTTCCTACTGTTTGTTAATCATTTACGTATAAGCTAATAACCTAATCTGTTAACATACTTACTGTTTATTCTAATTTCTGTTTGTTCGTTTACCAAAGGCGGTAGCAAATTGTGAATTAATGGAGGTGTCATGTAAGGTATATCTGAAGAAGGTACAGCTCCAGCTACAGCCAAACTGGCTGATAAATTACTGGAATTGCCATCATCAGAACCTGTAGAAGAGTTTCCAATTTTGATGCAAACTAAAAATAATAAATTTATATAATTAATTTATTTTATATAAAATAAAACTACATATTTTTTAAGCTCTTCACTTTACAGCATATTGTAAATCAGTTATATTAGCAAATATTAGCAATGTAATAAATTTACTCAATAATCCAATTTTTGCCAAATAATCTAATGAATGGGAAATGCTCTTATTTCATTTGTCTCAAAATTAAAAATTGGTTATTCAGGACATGCACATCTAAGACATACAAAAGTTTTAACTTTATTGGTATAAACATAAACCTATGGTATAAACATAAACCTATGGATAAACAGTAGATTTGCGGGTTTTGATTTGTTTAACCAATTTTAGTATAATAAAATGATTACCATTAAATAGATAGCTGATTATCAAGTAAGTGAATACCTTCAACACTAGTTGGATTGCATTTTGGGACACACATACAATTTAGAGCAAGAAGAATAAATATAAAACCTGTTTCTTAAAACTTGAAAAGAATAAACCTATTTAGCATTTACCAAATATAAATCTCATACGATGATCATTACCATTAGCGTGTTATACAAAAAATAGATTATTGAATCATGACTGTTCGACTCACCTGGGCTAGAAGACATGGAAGTGGATTGCGATCCCTTATCACTATGAGCATCAGACACAGTATCATAAAAATTATTAACTTCCGAGCTTGTTCCTGGTTTTGAAGGGCTTGTGGAACTTTCTTTCTTTTCGACCTTCCTGAGGACAACCATACTGTTGGATGTTCCAGGAAGATCCACATTAGAAAGGTTGAGTTTGGGGGTCCTGTCTGACGAATGGCTGTTGATTACCTGTGTTTTGTCATTCACAGTGATGGTTACTGTCACTCCTGAACCTGCATCGACAGCTGGTAATGGAGGTGTACCATTCATGGGGAACTGTAAGGAAAACATGAAGTATTTAAGCACAATTTTGTTACCAAACGTAGTAATTATGTTTAAGGATTATTGTTGAGATGAAGTTAGCATACAAAAAAAAAAAACTTCAAAAGATTAGAAGTTAAGCTTGCTACAGGGAACCAGCAAAATATCAACTTTTTTTTCTCCTATTAAAAAATATTCTGCATGTAAAAACATTAGTAGTAGATTTCAAAGTAGTGGACAGATGCAATGCATTTCATGATACTTTTATAGATAGATTTTTACTAGATTTAATTATTTTTTTACCCTTAATTTACAAAATGCCAAAAAAATTTAAGTTCTATCTAAGAAATATGATAAAAATATATCATTACTCCAACAAGTGGTCTTATAAATTAAAGATGTTCCAGCGGTCTGCAACTGTAATAAGTAATTTCTCTGTCCATAAATGAAATCCATATATAATGCTGAGCAAACAGCAAAGTAATTATTAAGTAATTTTGTCCATAATATTCTTTAACCATGCATATGTGTTTCTACAGCAACTTTAAGACCGTTTATGTATTTCCCTGACTGATGCTTATGCTAGTAAATTTCACTGCAATCTTTATAAACATTGCTGTCTTACACTGAGCTAGTAAAATATATCAGCTTGCCCATAATACTGACTCAACACGTTTTTTTATTAAATGCCATAAACAAATCAATAACTAAAAACAAGCAAATAGCTATGATAATTTGTAACTAGTACTAAAAAGAATTAATTAATAATTAATAAAACTAAACTGATACAATAACAATAATTAACTATCATAAACTACAAGATAATATTTAAAAAAAAGCTACCTTACCACTTTAGAAGGATCATTTCCTGGTGGTTTTGGAGCTTGAGCCTTATTATGGCTCTTAGCTTTGGTGGGCTCCACTAGGACACCGGAACAGACATCCACTGCAGAAGCGCCCGCAAGAACAGGAGTAAAAGTAGAACCAGGAATTTCAGGAAGAGCCCGATCTTTAACAGTCCAAGAGTTCCTGCGTGGTTTAAAAACAATTAATATGGTAGAAGTGGAATAAAAAAAAGTAGATTACTAACTATATGCAGGAGTAGGGCTCAAAATCAAAACTTTCAGCAAAATTTAGGTGCTTTTTAGGGTTTTTTCAAGGCCATGTAAAAAAAATTAGGTCTATATTAGGGTACAAAGTACGAATTTATGAAAATCCTGACTTATGATTTGCTTTTAAATTCTACACTCTAACTACATCGTAAATCCTGTTTTAGGTGGGTTTAAGGGCACCTAAAACCATTTTCAAATTTACAGGCTTTTCAAGGAGAGAGGGAACTCTGATACCAGACTCATTAATGTAAATAAAATTTTTGTCCAAAGCAAAACTCCTTCGGAGAGTACTCCTCTATGAAGTACTACTCTCTGCACATGAGGTACTTTCTCTCACTGTCATTTAAGCTAATTAAAAGGGTATCTACTATATTTGATTCCTGATAGTAATTTGGAAATAAGCACTGTAACAACAAATAAGAGGCCAGTAAATATAACAAGGTATTATTTAAAAAATACATATGTACTGTTATACGTTATTATAATACTTAGAAATATATGTTAACATAACTTTCAAATAAAATTATCATAAAATGAAGGAACAATTACCTTTTAGGATTTCCATCTTCAGAATTTAAGTTACTCTGTTTAGAACTCGATAAAATTCCGTTTCTTGGCTGCACAAACATATTGAATTCAGGGAAATTGATTAAAGAGCAAAAGTCAACACATTGTCAATTTTATAAATCTTTTAAATTATTATTTAAGCTACCTCTTGTAATAATTAACAAAATATGTCTTTCAACTACATAGTCATATGAACATCATTAATGTTCACTGGTTCAGCTTTCCTTAGAAATCAAAGGTTAAAGAAATGCATTGTAAACTAAAACCAAACAAAATATTGGTGACAATACTTTTAACTAATATTTGATTTGAATACTTTCTATTTCTATGATCTCATATAAAAATGAAATTATAGAAAATACAAATACTAAATGGTTTCAATTTGAGTAGGTTCTCTAAAATGGATACTGGATTCTGGATACTATATCTTTCAACTTTTTGAATAGTTAGTTTTAAGTTTTCACAAGTCACAATAGTCATATATATATATAATATATATATATATATATATATATATATATATATATATATATATATTATATTATATATATATATATATATATATATTTACAAATCATTTAGCATAAACAAGGATAAAAATAATAAGTATTAAACAAAAATTAGATATATTAAATTGTTTCCTATAGTTTCTCATAATTAAAGCATTAATAACAATGTGTTACTAATATAATAGCAATAAAAAAACCTTACTTGATAGTGTAAAACAGGAGAATCTCTTGCTATTGACAATCGTCCAGCAGTGCCATAAGATTCTGGATTTCTAAAGTACATTAGGAAAAAAACGTCATTTATATGTTTATAAAAGAAATCTATCCCAAACTTGTTTAACCATAATTAAGGGGGGACATATTAGGACAACTTTATGTCTTTTTAATATATAATTATATTTTAAATACCCTTCTCCCCAACCTGTAAAAATATTCTGTGTATGTGTTGTAAAAAACAGACCTTACAGCTCTAAAACAAAACCACTGGCAAAGGGTAGAAAAAAAAATTGTTGTACTAGTATGTGGTGCTGCATTTTGACATTGGCCTATTTTCATAAAAATTCTTGCCAAGCATAACACCAGATACTTTTTTATTGAAAATGCACATTAAAAACTTTAGCGCTAATTATATCAGGAAGTTTTCCCAAAGATGAATTTATATCATAACATGACTCTCCGTTTTAATATTTATAATCAATAACCAACATATAATAATTCAAAGACCATGTTCTTCATGCCATTTTATATGTATTCCCAGCTTCAATATTTTTAACACCACATAAACTAAAAGTGTAAAATAAAATGATACCATTAAATAGTTAAAAGTTATTTTTAATAAACAAAAAATATGTACCATACACATACATCCATCATAACATAATTAGTTGCCGAGTAATATTTTTTACAGCTTGCTATGAGTTATTGAAATCTGAAATTTAGTTTGTGATTTTATTAAAGGTAATTTGTGTTCTTCTAAATATCTTGAAGGAGATTGAATATAAGTGAACATTTTTTGTTTTGTATATCTTGTAGTAACATACATTTTTGAACTATGGATAACAATAATAATTTTCCATTTATTAAACCAAATTTATTGTTTTGTAATTTCTATCTTTGTCTTCACTGTACCCACTGTAACTGTACAGTGAAATATGAAGAAAAAATTTTATTGGTGAAATTTTAAGATACAGATACCAAAATCTGCACTTAAAAACTATAAGTCTAGTTGCTCATGCAACGATTTTTCATATTGTATAATCTGCAGTGGCTATGTAAAGTCAATGGAAACTTGCACACATAAAAATGGTGTTTAAAAAAAGAAACTATAGGAAAATTGTGTGCACAACCAGCTTTAATGTATAATACTAATCTATATCAATTTGAAATCGATGAAATTAACTACAGTACTTACTTATCGTTTTCTTTAAAGCATGCACAAGCTGCTACAAGCACAACAAGAATGACCAGAAAGAACAATGCACAAAGCCATGATAGTTCAGGAATAAGGTTCACTAGGGCCATTTCCCTTTTCAGGATTTTAATTTCATGGTAAACAAATCTACATTAAAAAAATACTATTAGCAATATTAATCAGGGTAAGATTACATCAAAAATATACGAAACAGTAATGATATAATGGCCGATCTCGATTTGTATTATGTTGCCAAGCAATTAAAATGCCTAAATGTAGTAAACATTCCCCGTTGTTACATACAACTTGCTAAAGCGAGTTTCATACAGTCACCAAAGCGAGACCAGCCATTATATCATACCTGTACCAAAAATACATTTACAATGATGATTATTCTAGCAATAACCTTTAAAGCTTTATTGTAATTAATAGGAATTTTTGTCCTTGGTACAATGGCCCAAGCCTTAAATTGGGAAAGACATAGGCCAAAGACAGATTTGATACGTACCAGAAGAAAAGTAAAACCGCAAAAAAAGTCAGTAACTGATAGTGTAGTAAACTAAAAGCAGCTGTCAGAGCAATCTGTCAATACAGTAAATAAGAGCACTTTCAATTGTTTTAAAGAGCAGAACTTACTATTCTTCAGTGTAAGTAATTATTAAGATCTAAATTATAAATAATGTTATTTTCATTATACTTTTCAAATTCGAGCGTTATGTAAAACCAATTGTTCATGGCCTTAAACGAAACTGTACGGTGTTTATGGGCATATTTGAAAGCAATGGAATAAACATTCACAGTTAATATTACAATTGATATTCAACAATTATTATTACCTGTGGATTTAAAAGAAAATATGTATTTAATTTCCATCATATCAAGTGAATAAAGCCTCAATTTAAGATTCTGATTAAAATCTCGAAAGAACTGTTATTAAAACAAAAACGTCCGACAACGACTGTTTCAATTATATTCAGAGAAAGTACATTGAATAGCTATTTTTTCTTTTGTTAGTATAAATATCTATATAAAATATTAAGATTTTAATGAATTTACTTGTATTTAGATTAATCAACAGTTTATTTATATTTTCCCCATTGCCAACAAAGTTTAGTTCCTGTTCTAAGTAAATTATTTATACAGTTACAGTTACCGTAACCATCAAAGAAATCTAGGAGTGAAAGCAGGAATATGTACGTCATGTGAAACTGAAAGAGTTAAAACAACGCTTACGAGATTTAATACAAACAATAGATTAAGCTTTTCTATGAGGGGTGATAGGAGGGGGGGGGTGATATAAAAAAAATAATTTTCAATTTGTTCTATTATGGATTCGACTAGATGTAATTTTATTGCTTAGACATCATTTGATTCACTTAACGTTGGTTATAATCCCCGCTATTCGGAGAGGTCTGTAGCTTGAATGAATAATCCAAATGCAACAAACTTCGAGACAGTTATTAATCAAGAAGGGGGGAAAATAATGGAATCATTAAAAAAAAAACACCCTCGTCTTTTGACCAGGGTTCTAAGTTACGAGGCGTAATTGGCTGTGTTAAAGCTCCTAAAGGAGGCTAGAAATAGGCAGTCGGAATTGATTACATGACATTAATGCAAGAAATGACCGGTTCTGGGTTAACTGGTTTTGCCACTGCTTACAATATTGTGTTTGCATTGGCAGCGCCATCTGTCGGTGATTATTGTAAATATTTCTTTTTAATGTAATGTAATCGATTCCGGCTGCCTATTTCTAAACTCTTTTAGGAGCTTTAACACAGCCAATTACGCTTCGTAATTTAGAACCCTGGTCAAGTGACGAGGGTGTTTTTTTTATGATTCTATTCTTTTTCCCCCTTCTTGATTAGTAACTGTCTCTAAGTTTGTTGCATTTGGATTATTCATTCAAGCTACAGACCTCTCCGAATAGGGAGCGTTATTTTATAACCACCCTGTATAAGGAACTGGTGCACGTTAAATCTGCTCCACGGTTTTGAATAGGGTATTTGACTAATTTTTTTTATCATCGTAAATTGAGCGTCTGTACAAAATAAAAACACGTCTTTTTTTCTTTTTTCAAAATTTTGTCAAAAAACGTAAAAAATGAATTTTAAAATTTGGACGAAAAATTACGCGCGAAAATGCTTTCTGGCTGTCACGTGGTATCTGTGATGTCACTAGTAACTATAAACAAACTTTGAAACACCATATTAGAATCTATTTTTGGCAAATTTAAACTATCCGCTTCTGTAAAACCGCCTTGCATTATCTCGATATTTATTATTTTAATAGTAAATTAGATTAAATCCAGTTTTAATTAGAAAACAAAAAACATCACGCCGGTTTTGTTTATACTTACTAGTGACGTCAGCCAAATCGGCGAGTTTGTGATCACGTGTCATAATGTGAAAAAAAAGCCTTTTTAAAATGATTTGTTTAATGATTTAAAGATTAATTTCCAAAAAAAAATATATATATGCATTTGTTATTTTTGACTTTAAACTATAATTTAAATAATATTAGAAGGTATTTTAGCGATACAATCAAGTACCCTTCCTTTCGCACAGCCACAGCCAGGAGAGCTGAAAAAAATTAAAAAAAACCAATACAGGTAAAAGCTCGCTAAATAGGGACCTAGGTTTTAAATCTAATTTCAAACAGTTGTAAAAATACATGACAGAGAGCAGCCATACATAGAAAAATATTAATATTTAATTTTCTGGATTTTCTTCCGATATATAGTTTTGAAAAAAATTATAAAATGTTACAAATATATTCATAATAATAATTCACCCATTGTGATAATGCAATTATTTTAAAAAGCTTAAAATAAGTTTTTGTTATTTTCAATTACTTAATATGAAACATAAGTTAATGAAAGTATTGCGATGGGGGTCAAAAATCCGAAATGGAGATTTCGTGTTTTCAATTAGGGAGAATTAATAGGGGGGAATAATTCTTTTATTTTCGGGTTGTAATTTATTACAAGAAGTTCTAAAAGAGCTAAAATAACCTACCTTCCTGTTACTTATACTTCCTGAAATTCTTATAGGAAAACAAGTAGGTTGGTAACTGTCGCCTAGAACCGCTTCTACACAAGATTTATGGAGGTATGGGTAGGTACATATATATTTCGGCTTGATCAGAGACCCGCTTACAAGATTTATACACATTAGAAAGAAAAAAATAGCCGTACACATCATACAGTTGTAATTTAAACATTGAAAAGCCAAAATCAATTAGTTTCATTAATTTTCTTTCCAAATTAAATTAATATTATTTGTTATCATCTGCTTAATTTATTTGCAGTTCGAAGAATAATTATGTAAAATTGCTTTAGTCAAATCAGAGCATCCCTTCCAGTCACATTTGGTGAGTTTAGAAAATGTCGAAAACGCCATAAGGGCGAATGAGCCCGATCAACCCAGGGTCTCCAAACCAAAGTGCTTCAGTGTTAATCCAATTTTTAAAAAAAATTCTAGGCCACATTTCTCCGGTTGCAGTGAATATTTTTACAAAAGTTTTTTCTTTTATATGATAAATGTAGATGACTTACAAGTCTCTATAATCCCCCTTTTTGAAATTGGTTCGAATATTTTGTGTACAATTATTTATTGAAAATTAAAAAATGTATTCGAACCAATTTCAAAAAGTGGGACATTGAGACCTATAAGTCAGCTATACTTATCACATACAAAAAAAAAACGTTTTTAAAAATATTCAATACACCCAAAGAAATGTGACTTCGAAAATAATTTTTTTCCATTGGATTAACACCGAGGCACTTTAGTTTGGAGACCCGCGGTCATTCGGGCTCATTCACCTTAAATGACGCGAGCTTTTAATTCTTGAATAAGTATCAACGTAAAAATCTGTAAAAACTTGATATTTTAGAAATATTTATTGATAAACAAAACATGAAGAACTAAAAATTGAACTAAAAAATAAGAAATGTAAATTGAGAGTACGGACAGACGGACATCGTCCACATAGCAAAAATATTTTTTTTAATTTTTTTTTAATTCATTCGAATGACAAAAAAAAGAAAAGTAGGCTCAAAACTACGTTCCTAAATTGTTAGAAAAAATATTTCCCAACTCATGGCAACAATAATTTTTTTCCATTGTTGTCAATGGGATTGTTTCACGTCGCGGGTGCAACAGCTCCGCGGTCTTGTTTTCATTTTTCTGTAATTACTTTTGTTCTGATATTCCAAAGTGGGTTTCCTAAGGATATTTTAGCTACTAATTTATTTTAATTCCTTCTGTGCTGTTGGTTGTTCAAATCTTTTATTAAAGAAAGCTTTCATAGAAAGAAAAGTTTCTTTTAATATATTTCCGAATTCCGATCCCAGATAAAAACAAGTTGCATTCAGAAAGCAAGATTCAAGTAGAATTCAGTTGCAGACGAAAAGTCCTTACATTTTGAGAATAAAATCTAAACAACCAATTAAATCGCAGTACACAGAAAAATTAAAACAAGAGCGTTGCATCAGCGCGAATTGAAATTGGACTGTAAAAATTTATCGCCTTGAAAATCATATAAAATTTATTTTCCTTTTCCCAATGACTATTAAAATAAGTTGCATTTTGATATTTTTGTCGAGTACTATATTGCATCGAAGGAATGCTTTGAATCTGGGAAAAGTTCCAAAATAAGGTAATTAACAGTAAAATTTTAATTTTATTTCGACTTTAACAAGAGGGGTTAATTTTCCTATTCTTTCCAAATAATAAAAATACCTAATATCTATTCAGAACAGTTTTACATTTTTGTGGTTTATCGTTACATCAACAAAAACATGTTAAATGATCATTTAGAAATTTCACAACAATGCGGCGAAATTTTACGAAAGATACTGGGTTACAATGTGTGTTGCTGAAATCATGTAACACACGAATAAATGTTACTACTCGACATTTGCCATTACAACCAAGAATAGGAGTTACGTTTCAGAAGGTGTTTCTAGGACAAGAAAATCGCTAAATTCATTTTTATATCAAATTTCACGTTTTCTCAAAAAACAAAAGAAAAGCTAAGGTAAGGGAATAATAACTCAACTACTTGTGTATAATAAATGTTTCATTATTGTTCTCATAGCAAAAGATATACTAAAATAATTAAAATAATAATATTATTTGTCCCGAATCAGTTACTATAATTCTAGAAAAAATCCGTTTGTGATTTTTGTTTAGTCAAATATACTCAAATATCACAACTTGGTTATTTGTTGTTGCTAATTTGAACACTAGCGGACGCTAATAAATTTGATTTTATGCTTTTTTTTCAAGTCTCTTAATTTGTCATCAATAATATCTAGATTTTAATAGTTTTTTTAATGCAGTTTGAGAAGTTTGAAATTATAACTAATCACACACAATCAATTTAACTCTTAAATTTATTTTTAATAATTTTATTTATGCTTTTTTTCAGTTCTTAATTTGTCATCAATAATATCTAGATATTTTAATAGTTTTTTTAATGCAGTTTGGAGAAGTTTGGAAATTATAACTAATTAAGCCCCCCCCCCCCCCCCCCCCCTCCTTCTTAAAAAAGGGCCTTAGCAACTTTCCAAAAACTCACTGAACCTGAGGCTTGCACATTTCTTACTGGGCAATTACTAACAAAAAAAATTGCTGCTAAATTAGCTGCGATAAAAAAGGTAACAAAGATTCAAGTTCGATATTAAAAAAAAATATTTTAGCTTAGTTTTAATGAACAAATTTTTTTGTTGCAATTGAATGTCACATTTGTCTAGTACTTTGATTTTAAGTTAATTTTTTTTAGAGAGATAGTTTATTTTTCAAACGACAAAATCTATAGCAGTTATTTTTTTAATAAAAGCTTATGTGGTCATAATTCAAAACCCCGAAGAAAACTGTTCTAAAAATAATACCATTTGATTAGGAAATTGTTAGAAAGAATGAAAACTGCCGATTAATTGTAATTAGAGGCTTTTTTTGTCCATGATTTTAAAATACAAATACTCTGAAGGTTAAATGGCATTTTATTAATATAATTTTACCTTGAAAACGATTTAACTTTATCCTTCGAACCCCTGGTTATTGTATAATCTTAATTAAGAGTACCCAAAAGATATTTACATTCCAATAAATATTTTCCAAAAAGTTGTCAGTCCTACATTTCAGTTTAATTACCCACAGGATTTCAATCAAATTTGAATAATTCAATAATAAATCAATGGGAAATTGATGGAAAATATATAATTATAAGTGGTTGCCCTTAGCGAAATTCTTGTAACGGATTCCGGAAAAATATAGAAAAGTTGTTGTTGTTGTATAAATTTAATTTGACAACGCCCTTCAAGGATATATTTATATTTGAGGTCGATACATGACCAATCCCAAATCACGACGTAAAATAAAAAATATTTTCGTAATGTTATATGTGTTTAACAGAAATGGTTAAATTCACACCCTAACTTTAAAAACGTCACAGTTCATTCAAACGTCATTTTACTTAAACAGAAATGTGTTTCAGTTTCTAACATATTTAAGGCATACAAAGAAAATTTTGGGGTAAGTTAATCTATTTGATATTGAATTGTTTTAAGAAATTATTTACTACATTACTGCTGTAGTGCCGTTGAAACTTGTTTTATGAATTGAGTTTTTCCATTTATAAATAATGTATGATTTTCAAACTGTTTTTTTTTGGTGGAAACTGGGGGCTGCTTTAGAAGTTTTTTTTCCTTGAAAGAAAGAAGAGGTGTTTGTAATGATTTTATATGCATTTGTTTGTCCAATTCTATTTGTGTTATTTTTTCATTCATCGTATTTTTTTAAATTGTGCTTTGTTCATTTTTGATTCTTTTTAAGTTTGTGTACATATTTGTTAGGTATCTGTATTTTAGTTTATTACCATTTGAGCAATGTTTGGTTCCCTTCGGGGAAAATGCGCTCATAGGCTCACCCTGGGCATTCAAAAGAAAGGCTCATCAAAAAAACGTCACCATAATTAACGAATTCTTTTTTTTTCGGTTTTACAGCTACTATAAGTTAAACAGGTGTGTTACTTTGTTTGCGTCATAATTTAATTACATCGGTTCAATCGAGTTTAAATTTGTTTCGATTAAATATTTATCTTTAGTAAGAAATATGATCGGGGCTGATGAAATAATTTGGAGCATCGACCTTTTTTTTCCCTATAGAAATGTAGAGGTTGTACAGAAATAAGTACCGTCAATAAATAGTACTGTGTATACAGGACTAGTGCTCTTTCTGACTGTCGCGATATAAAGTACCGATTTCGCATACGAGTCGCTATAATATTACACTAGGCGCCAGGTCAGGTGTCGGGTCCTTGACCTCTGTTCTAAACTACGAGGCCCGTTGACAATAGCCCTTATATAGCTCAAGTGTAGTTTAGCGTTTATACCGTATAGCGTTTTTCAAGCACGCTAAACCAAGCAGCAAATCACGTTAAGAAGCTTTTTCTTTGTTTTTGAGTTATGTGTTAATACATGGGGACTTTTGAAAGCGTTACTAAAATGGTAGGTAAGTAGGTTGGTACATGCATGTATTTTCCGGCTTGTGTGCTTGATCAGAGACCCGCTTATAAACCTTCGTCAAGGAAGACAAACACAGACAGATTTTTTTACTGACACAGAGAGAGAAAGTACACCCAGGGCGAAGGCGGGAATCGAATCCGCACCGGTACTGTGCGTAGACTGTTAGCGTAATGGGCTGCGATCAAACCCACTAGGCCACGCGGGCCCTTACTAATATGGTCGCAGCATTTCAGCACTTTATAGTTTCTTGGAAATAGTATTTAGATTAGTTAATCGAATCTAACGTAAAAAACATGAAGATGGCCGTAGTGAGCCTAGTGGTAGCGTTCGATCTCGGTCGAGCTCGATCGATTCCGTACCATGAAACTACGAGTAAGTTCGAGTACGTCTCGTTAAATCTGTTGGTCCGAAGTCCTCTAAGTTCCCATACCAAATCAATACCTCTGGGGGTGACAAGCCAATTCTGGGGATCCTCTAGTTGGCCTCTGTCTCTAAAATTAGATGGATCCACTTATGTGTGTGTGTGTTGTCTGTTGTGTCTGTCTTACTTGACGAAGGTTTATAAGCGGGTCGCTGACCAAGCACACAAACCTGAATATATATGTCTACCAACCAACCAACCAACATGAAGAATGCTTGGACCGATTTTCATTCCCGTTTTACAAAATTGTTAAAGTATGTATTACTTTTCATAAACATTGAAGCATGAGTAATCGTATCAGGCTTTAAAAATGCAAAGTAATTAATTACTTAAAATTTTCGTGTAAGTTCATTGAAACACTTCCTTTAAAAAGATATTGCAATTAAAAATATCACTCGAAGGAAATACTGCAGTTTTTTTTAGGGACGAAAATTAAAAAACATTCTCTCTAATTACAACAAATTGCAAAGCACTTCTGCGATGGAAATGAAAGTCAAGTTAAATTTGATTTTTTGGGGTTTTTTTTCAAATCTGACAGTTCAAAAGTCAAAAATATCTAATTATTTATATTTTGATGAGACGATGCAATGCATGAAAAAATCTATCTAAACTAAGATATTTCAGTTTTACCATTTTGATTGGGACAGAAAAAAAGCTGGTGATAAATGCAAGGCTACTATAGAGTAATCAGCATGATCAATGGTGTAACTCTCAAGAGCAAAACAAGTGCCACAAATTAAATATTGTTAGGCAAAGAAAAGTGTAAGCAAAGAAATATAAAAATTGATTAGAATTTTCCTATTGTTTTCTCAAATTATTCGTATATATGTTACTATTCACTTGTATTTTTATATGACATCAACATTACGCATAAAGACTCCACGAATAAGCCATTAATATCCATCTATATTAGTATGAAGACCTCTCCGAAAGCTGCCCAACTTGCGTTATTTCACTTGGCACTACACTACTTTAATTAACTTATCAAAAGTGTGAAGCTTTACTACACTAACAAGAACATCTTGTTTTTGTGTATGTGACAAAAAAGTTATGCAAATTGTGTTCTCTGTTCTGTATCTCATATTCTGCTACTCAATTTTTAGCTTCCACACTACGTTTATAACGTAAAAAGTGGAAGGTTTTATAATCGTTCAGTCCGTCTGTCTGTCCGTCTGTCACCCACTTTCACAGAAAGAACCACAAGTCCCACAGACAAGTGGGACATGTCATTATGAAGCAAAAAATCGGATTAGGCTACATTCCAAATTTCATTAAAAATTTAAATTAGAAGTTTATTTAAAATTTAAATAACTAAATTTTTTTATCTACATTGAAATAACATGCAAATTCTATTTTTATTCATATTTTTACTGTTGTCATCCACAAGTCCCACAGACAAGTGGGATACGTCATTTTGAAGCAAAAAATCAGATTAGGCTACAAGCCAAATTTCATTAAAAAATTTTAACTAGAAGCTTATTTAAAATTTAAATAACTAAAAATTTAATCTACATTGAAATAACATGCAAATTCCATTTTTATTCAATATTTTCACTGTTGCCATTTCGTTAAACGTACGAGAAACTTTTGTTAAAATAAAAATACACTTTTGAAAAAATATTTATTTATGTGATATAATTCGGTTTGGATTGTTGTATTATCACAATAGAGTTCTTTTAATGGTTCTATATATATATGTATGAAGAAAGATGCATAGAGAAAATATGCTAAGTTTCGCTTTTATTTTTAAAGCATCAATTGTACAAATTATATATTTTTTGAACTGTAAATTAATTTAACAAACTATAGATAAGTGAATTTTCGAAAGAAATGTAAATGGGAAATTGTGGCGACAAAAATATTTAGTAAAAAAGATTACATCATTATTCTTCGAACTTCAAACAAATTTAGCAAACGATAAAGTTTAATTATTAAATCTGAGAAGAAGATTAATGAAAATATTAATTGAATTAATATTTAAAACTTTGATTACAAATAGCTAAGGCCTGTTTTATTAGAATTAATCACATTTGCCATTCGCACAATGCTCGAGAACTTTAATTCTTTTAGACAATAAATTAAAATAAATTTATTTTTGCGACATCGATCAGTTTGAAATGACGTCAAATATATTTCACTACGGAATCCTTGTATGTTGATATGAAATGTTTTCATTCTATTTAAAAGCGAGGAATATGACATTTATTCTTTAAAATATAAATTAATTTTTGCAAACGATAAGTAATAATTATTGAATTTTCGAAATGTAATAAATGAAACTAGCCAAATTTAGCTTGTAAATGTAAAATATAGAATTAATGTTGTGTTTGGTGCGTTTTTTCCTGTTAAACACAAATATGTGGAAGCGAGTTAAGTGACAGATTCTGTTACAAACCTACTTGTTTTTTTTAAGTTGGAAAAACCAACAAGGCGGTTAACTCCATCTTTTTATCCGTGGCTGTTTGGGCTTGGCCTGGCTCCTTTTTATTAATTCGCAATTGACACGTGCCATCAAGCGACGAAAAACGAAACAGAAATCTTTGAAAACATTTCTTTATTAATTTTTTTTTACCTAATTATGAAAGATTTCATGAAGACACATTTGTATATTTAAATCATCTGAAACATACTATTAAATCCGCGTGTTTCAAACTAATTATTGTAATAGAATTTATTTAATGAATACTTATAAAATGTAAAACTTATTTACATTATTTGATTATACTTATTTATATTATTTGATTATACTTATTTATATTATTTGATTATACTTATTTATATTATTTGGTATTTATTTGTTATATTTTTCGATCGCCGATAGTCCGCGATCACGGGGTGGACCAAATTCAAAAATATTAATTTATATTCGAGTGGGAGAAAAATGTCTGGTAATTTTGCAGAAATAATATAAGTATTATTTTAAGTAACCGGTGCATGCCAAGTCCACCAATTCCATAGAATTTTAGCTAAGCTCTTTGGATTCTAATGCTTGTATGGTCAAAAATGTAAATGTGTTCTGTTGTCAAGTTTTAAAAATTGCATCATTGTGTTGTATTTCTGATAGTAATTGTAAATTGTTTCACCAAGTACGAGAATCGTTATAGCAGCAAAATAAAACTAATTTGAAAGGGAAAAAAGCATCCAGTTATTTTTAAATTAAATGATAAAGTTTGAAGTTAGTGCCGCCATCTTCAGGGTACTGGGGTAGTTAAAACTTAAAAACTAATAATTAAATAATTAATCATTGTTTTCCAATTCAAATTGTTTTATTTTGCTCCTTTGACGATTTTAATGCCTAGTGTAAAAATGCTTACATGGCAAGGCAATACTCTCTCAGAGGCTGCAGTTTTAAAACTAATGCATTAAATGGGATTGACCATCCCTCTTAGCACAATAGTAATAAACAACTCTAAATCCATTTTAGAGGGTGATTTTAAACACAGGATATCCTTTTTAATGAAATCTTTCGCATATTAGCACAATGGTTGAGGTTTTTAAAGGTTTTGGTGCAGACTTAACCACTGGTTATATTCGAAGAGCGGGCGATGACATTCGGTTGTAAAGGGCAAACACACATAATATTTATTTTGCTTTACAAATTACTTATGCAGTTCATGTTTTACAATAGCTAAATTTTTTAGAGCTTAAAAATGCTTTCTAGAAAACCATTTTAATAGTAGTATTGATTTTTCCCATTCTCGAAAAGGAGGGAATCATAGCACTACTTTTATTGATACATAAAAAAAACATACAAATTGTATAATGTTTCCATACAAATTCCAAATTAAAAATTATTTGAATATTATTAAATTAATAATATGTTATATCATAATAATGGTAATACCTAGCAGTAATTGTGATGGTTTTTAGCATCTATAATAATAAAAGAAAGAATCTGTGTGTCTGTTAGTGTTCGGATCGTAAAAGACCTACTTATACTGCCCTCAGAAATTCGAAATTTTTAAGATAGATTCCCTTTAATACCAACGTGTGCAAATGAGGCTTAGTTTTTCATATTTGTTCCATTTTTAGAGAAAATTCGAATTTTCTGAAAAAAATACACCACTTTCGCTCAAATCCGATCATTTTTTCTCTTTCCTGATGCCATCGGCTGAAAAAATTAAATAAAACTTTTAACGAAAATATTTAAAATTCAAATTTTTTATTTTATTCTTTTGCCATTACTTTCAGAAACTAAATTCATTATTTGAAAAATAATTGACATGTTTCAAGTGACGTAATTCCGCCAGTCTTCATTCCTGGATTTTATTGTGGGTTTATTTGATGATTTTTTCATTGATTTTTCTGTTGACTGCATGTATGCATATTTAAGCAATAAATGTATAGTTAAGCTATTACTGAACTATGATGGTTAATAAAGGCCATCGCACTAGAGCTGTTAGTTTTTATGTCTTTATTTTTTCGCCAAATACGTTGCCAAACTCGCCAAATTATTAACTAAAACTGCAAATGGGCAATTTCTTTTATAAATAATTTATAAGCTGGTCGGTTGTTCGAAGGTCATTGTGTTACAGCTGTATAATGGGTGTGGTGTGGGTAGCTATATCTATTTTCTCGCCAAATTATTTCCCAAAACGCGTCAAATGAGCTATAAAGGTTTTATGTATTTATGAGGAAATTGTGATGACATTTCTGAGTGCATTTTATAGCGTATTTTTCATTTTGGAATTTTAAGGCAATGAAACGGGATTTTATAATTTATAACAAGTGGAAACAATAATAAGTTTATGATCCTATAACAGGGTATATGGTACACATATTTGGAATCTATTTGATATTTTTTTATTCCGTGCGAAGAACGGGTATAAATTTGCTAGTATAAAATAATTTAAGGTAATTATACAAAGCTTTTTAGCATTAAATGAACCACAATTTAAGCATTGAAACACATAGTAAAATGTATGGGCATTTGAATGCCAAAGCTACTGAAACTGTTATTAGATAACTTTGGCATAATGGGGCCATTGCATTTTAATTAATTTATGCAAATAAGATATTATTTTTAGCCTACTTTTCTTTTTTTAATTCGAAAGAATTAAAAAAATGAAAAAGTAGGTATTGACATGCGGTCGATGTCCGTCTGTCCGTCTGTCTGTCCGTCCGTACCCCCCTTCCAAAATCGGTTCTAATCATCGGATCTTAAAAATTCTTTTTTTGTTAGAAAGCTATAACCTCAGATACCCAACTTTCATACTTTTTGTCCGTCTGTCTGTACGTCCGGACGGACATAAATCTACTATCTGTCGGCGAATTTCCCATTGAATTAGCATTGAAATTCAATTTTGAGTCATTTAAATCACTGTAGGTATTGAAATGCGGTTGATGTCCAACTGTCTGTCTGTCCATCTGTCTGTCTGTTCGTATGTCTGTCTGTTCGTATGTCTGTCTGTCCGTCTGTCTGTCTGTCTGTACCCCCCTTCCAAAATCGGTTCTAATCATCGGATCTTAAAAATTCTTTTTTTGTTAGAAAGCTATGACCTCAGATACCCAACTTTCATACTTTTTGTCCGTCTGTCTGTACGTCCGGACGGACATAAATCTACTATCTGTCGGCGAATTTCCCATTGAATTAGCATTGAAATTCAATTTTGAGTCATTTAAATCACTGTAGGTATTGAAATGCGGTTGATGTCCATCTGTCTGTCTGTCCATCTGTCTGTCTGTTCGTATGTCTGTCCGTATGTCTGTCCGCCTGTCTGTCTGTTTGTCTGTCTGCCTGTACCCCCCTTCCAAAATCGGTTCTAATCATCGGATCTTAAAAATTCTTTTTTTTGTTAGAAAGCTATGACCTCAGATACCCAACTTTCATACTTTTTGTCCGTCTGTCTGTACGTCCGGACGGACATAAATCTACTATCTGTCGGCGAATTTCCCATTGAATTAGCATTGAAATTCAATTTTGAGTCATTTAAATCACTGTTGCCAAATCAACAATGGCATGAGAAACTTTATTTAAACATATTTGAAGCAAAATAATAATTTCATGAATCAGTTTGGAATGACGTCATAAAATGTAGAACAATTTGATTCTTTGATTATTCATTAATTATCTACCAAGAAAGCGGCAAGGCATACTTTCGCATGCAATTATGCTTAGTTTTAATTTACATTTCTTGTTTTTTAATGCAGTTCGGAGTAGTTTCATTACTTTTGTTATTAATAAATATTTATTCTTCGAACTACAAATAAATCACGAGCAGATGATAAATAATATTTAATTAATTTGCGAAAGAATATTAAGGAAAATAGTTGATTTTGGCTTTTAGAAGTTTAAATTATAGCTGGGTGCTGTGTTTCGATTTTTTTTCTAATGTGTATAAATCTAGTGTAGAAACGGCTGTTGATGATATTTACTTTAGGAACCTAGTTTTTTTCCCGATTAGAACTTCAGTAAGTATTTAAGTAACAGGAAAGTAGGCTATTTTAGTTCTTTATGAACTTCTTGTTAACATTTAAAAGTAATGAAGGGCAAATGTATGGAAATAGCTTTTCTGAAGGTCGATTGGCTCAGTGCCAAGAATCAATGGCCGGTCCCCGGCATTCACGGTCAGCAAAGTTTCTTTCCCTCTTTCTGCCTTGAACGTGACATTCACGTTCAGGACTCACGTCGTAAGTGACAGCAGTCTCAGCGGTATTGTTTTCATTTTTGGTCCTTCTGAAATTAAATTTATATTGAACACAATACAATATTTTCTTACCTTGCTGAAACGAATATTGTGTCAAACTTTTCTTTCAGTAGAACTAAAGCTTTTTCTCTATTCGGGAATCACGCTAAACAGCTATCCCACAATTTCACCTAATTTCTCCGCATAAGACAAAATATCATTAAACCGAAGTTTTCTAACAACATTGACATTTTGGTAATGCTTTTCGCACTTGAAATTTATCAAATAAAAACCGATAATAAAGTTAAATAAATAGCAGGAATAAAAACAAGTTGCAATGAAACAACTTTAAAATAAACACTGCAGACGAAAAAAACGCTCATTTTGAGAGTGAAATCGAAGCAACCAATGAAATCGCAGGAAGTATTAAAAAAAAAGAGGAAAGTTACATCACATAAAACAACCTCATTAAACGATTTTGAGTGAAGCAGTCTTGAAGTTATTAACTGTGTCGTAATTATAAACAATTAGTAAGTTATCCGTTTCTATACATTGTTTTGATAAAATTTGAACTATCCCTACGATTTTGAGTTATGCTTTTTATGCTTGAAATTCAGTTATGACCCAAGGTAGATTTAAAAGCGGTGTTTTGTTAACTTCTACGACCATGTATAATGACTCCTAAATTGACTAAAACCTTGGAGCCATTTTTGAAAATAAATGAAACTATTAGAGCATGGTTAAAACTGTTTAACTTCTACGACATTGATAATAATGCACTTTCATTTATTTTCTCATTTATGATATCAACCATCCAAAAATAATTCTATCATACTTTTGCATTCCAAGAAAAACATCGTCTTGGCATAATAAGACCATTCTACTTCTTACTTATGTAACTTTTTGCGTGGTTTTTCCCTTTAACCTTTCTTTGTATTTTTAGTTTTTTGGGGTGTTTGAAGTAAAAATAAATTATACAAACTTAACATAATAAAAAGAAACAATAAAATAAATTCAAAAAATTTAATCGACACTAACACCTCCATGTACTACCACTTGAAACAAGCAAGAGAATCTTCAAAGTGAAAAGACGCACAACGGAAGACGCGCAGTTTTGAAACTGTTGAGTGACTAAGGACGAGTAGAACTAACCTTTTCTGCTGATATTTGGTTGTTTTCTACTTATTTTTTTGGCTTATCTTATTTTATGTAACGCAAGAAGGGATAATTGCCCATGCCCATTAAACTGGAACATTTAAGCACTATTAAACAATATTGACATTTCTATAATTTTCAGAAAACATTATTTTCCATCGGGTAGATTTCATAATTTCGTGATTAGGCAGTTTAATAATTGTGCAGTGTAATAATTTTTAATAAAGACAAATGCAAAAAAAACTTTCCAAATCGGCAAGACACACTATATTTAATTTTTTTTCTAAAACTATGAGCTAAATTATCATGATTTGAATTACTCTAAGAAAACAACAGGGTAGGACAATAGGTCTTAGACGACAGGGTCGTGGGTTTACAAGGTTTGCCATACCATTTTTTACTCCAATCTGTAATGGATATTCCTTTTTTAACCATGTGTACTTAAGTACTACTTTAAAAAGTTTTTATTTTAAATGTGAGTTTTTAACTAATTAATTTGGTGGCAAATTATGTCTAACTTACATTCGCAAGAAGAAATTACCAATCAAAAATTTCATCAGCAGCATTGGATTGACATCGCCCATTCTGTCCTTTTCCAGAAATCAATCTCCAGTTATTAACTTTTAAAATGGCGTAATCCTCTTCCAGGCAGTCCTTCCTCCTCTTCTTGGGTCTTCCTCTTGGTCTTGGTACAAAAAGGAGTTGCTTCGAGGATCCTAATTGGCGATCTCTCTAGCTTTCATTCACAGAAGGTCATCTCATTCTGACCAATTTTATATATTTGATGATGTTTCATCGTTATAAATTTTGTAAAGTTATACCTTTTTCTCTTGAAGTGTTATTCTCCAAGACAGCACCAAAAATAGTTCTCAAGGCCTTCCTCTCAAAAACCACTAAGGCTCTTTCTTCTTTCCCTGACAAGGTCCAAGCCTCTGAAGTACAGATTCCAAATTTTAGGAGCTTATTCTTTTTGCACTGAAGGCGTCATTTAAGAAGTAATTTTTTGGAATTTAAACGCAAACGGGTCTAGGAGGGCAAAACATAAGCCGATTTCTCTATGGGAATAACATTGTGCATTGTCGTAAGCTTAGGATTTGTTCTTTTCATTTTCAATTTAAAAGAAATTTTTGCACGTACAACGCGAGCGAAAATTAAATATAAACACGTTAAACACGTGGGTTTAAGTTGTAGGAGTGTTATTTGAATATCATTATTTTATTATATTGGTTGATTTAAAATCTTTTGTTTGATGATTTTGATGTTTGGTCACATTTCCTCAACTCAATTCTAATTACAGTTCTGAATTAAATTTAATTGATGTTTACAAGTGGTAAGAAATGGAGATATGGATGAATATTTAATCATAAATAGAAAGTTTGTACTTCATAAAAATTTTCTGACCATAAAAGATTATGCATGTCAATGAAAAGATTATGCATAATAATAAGATCGCCCAATACCTAGTAACATAGTAAGTTAATCATACGACACTCATATTATATCCAATTTTACGAATTGCGTCAAAGATTTCTCAAGAGACGTAAATTGAATGATGCGAATGAAAAACAAAGCAAAGATAGTATCTGCTGTACAAATCTCTCTTGGGGTAGTTTTGCAATCCCCCTCCTATCAACAAGGGGTCAACTGTATTATCAGAGTTATCAGTTACACCACGCCTGTATTCCGTTATAAACTAACTTGAAATACTACGAAGTAATTAAATTCCCCCTCCTCTTTTGCAGACTGCACAATCAAATTTACCTACTGAAAATGCTGTCGGCGGAAATCCATCGCAATGGATTACCTAAATCTAGTGAGTAATTCATGAATGAAAAAAATTGATGCTTTTTTTTTTCTTAAAGAAATAGTTTTATTCAGCAAAATAATCTTATCGATACATTAGACATGCGCGAATCTTAAGTAAGAGAAAAAAAACTTTTCGTAGTACTCAATTCCTCAATTTCAAAAAAATTACTAAAGTAACACTTTACTCTAGAGCATATAATAATGTTTAATTTAAAACTCAATGCCAGAAAAGTTGATTCTATTAATTCGATTATATGACTGATTACCCTACTGACTTATTATATATGTTACACTATGTATTAAGAATTATTCAAAAATATGCAAATATTACGAAACAAAAAAATGTACTTATAATTATTGAGTTAGGTGCAATATACAATGCAATTTTGGTTTTGATTAAGCAATTTAACAACTTAGTATCTGTATACTATAAACCATTTTAAATTTTAAGTACTTGAAGTTTTAAAAACTATTAAAAAACTGTGGAACTAATCTCAATCATAAATTAGTTGCACAAGGTTATAAATATACATATTCATAGACGACTTGTTTTCTTTAGTTCGAAAAAAATTGAAAAGGAAAAATTAAGCATTGACATTGCGGAGATTTCAGTTTGTCCATTCAACCGTTTGTCTGTCCGTCTGTACACCCCTTCCAAATTCCGTTCTAATCTAATTCTCTTTTATTTAAAAAATTCTTTTTTTAGAAATGTATGACATCATATAATATTTTAGATAAATTTTTTCGTCTTTCAGTCTTCCGTACTATAAGAACTTCAGTGTTTTTTTTTAAAGACACAAATTGTTTTGTGCATCACCTACAGTCCCTGATGGACAAATTATTAGACGAACTGTATTTTTTTTAGTAATGATGAAAACATACGAAAGAATGTCATATCATTAAAAAAGATGTCGATATATGTATTAAGTATGGCAAATAGTATTTTCTATTCAATAGCTTAAGTTTAGGAACACAAATGTCCTTCTAAAGGTATTTTGTTCATGATTGATTGATACATGATATCTTGCAGTGCGTCTAATAATTTGTCCAGAGACTGTATAATCACACAACTGAAAGCGCCTTATATTCGAAGGAAATTAGACGAGAAAAATTTGCATAAAATCGCATTTAACTTTCAAATAATCAATGTTTTAAATAATACTTTTTAACGTAGATTGAGCTAAAAAACTATGACATGCATATCTGAATTTTAAAAATTTAAAGTAATTTTAAAGTCGTGGTCCATCGTCTTAATACAGCTTGCGATGCCGATCTTAGGTTGCGATGGGTGCCCACTCAGGTGTCAATTTTTTTGGTAGGTAGGTAAGTTAATCGTTTCTGGCTGTCTATTTCTAGCCTTCCGTGAGGAACTTAAATACAGCCAATTACGCCAATTATTATTGCAAAAGAAAACATAGACCAAATTATTAAGTTTTTATGAATACCTCGGTTATAAGTTATAACCAGTTATATTTTGTGGTAAAGTATAAACAACCTTTACACTAATCTAAACCCTCAAAGTTAAAATGATATTGGATGATACAAGATGACACCTTTAAAATTATGCTTTTCTAAAAATGTTCGAGATAAAAAAAATACTTTTTTGATATTGTAAGACTTCAATGTGTTGACAATGTACATAACTTACTCTCTTTAGTCTTAAAAAAAGAGAAAATTGTAAATAATTCCGTTTGTGTTATAAAACCATTATTCATTTCTGAAATTCCATAAACAATAAATATGAAGATCAAACCTAGTTTATGCTTCAATTCAATAAAGTCACCGAATTTTAAATAAACAAAATGTATGATTAAAGATGAATTATTAATCACGATTCATCTTTATCTATTGCGGAACATACTTTAGATCAAAAATGATTAAGTTTTTAAAAAAAATCATCAACAAAACATTGATATCGAAATATTTTTGATGACCAGATATCTGTGGTTAACATCTTTCGATCGAGATCTTGTAGATCAAGAAGGAAAAGTACTGATAAAATAAGTCTGAATCTAACCTTAGATAAGAGACGTAGTTTTAAATTTCAGTACTTTTTAAAAAAAAAGATATGCAGATAGCACAATCATAGTTGTAACAACTCACGTAACATGCATTGTAATTCTAGTACTATACTGTTGGATTTAGCACCAGAAAAATATGTTAAGTGCGATAGAAAATATTTGGGGGCATGCTTGGCAGCAGAGCCTGATTTCTGGCAGGGCAAGGGGAATACGTGCCCAAGGTTCCCCCCTTCAAGGAGGCCTACAACTTTGTTTAAAAAATTATATTGATAAAAAAATCACATTTAATTTCCACAAAAACTTACTAATATATATAATACAGTTAAATCCAGTGTCGTTAATTTCTTAAAAGCTTTCATAATTATTATAACAATTGTTATTTTTATAAACTATTCCCTGGCCTTGTGAATAAAAATTATGTATATGTAAGTGAAAAATTACATGGCCCATAACATGATATGACAATATGATAGATCTCTGATGTCACATCTTATGTATGCAAATCTGCATTAAAAGCATAAAAAATGAAAAATGTGCAGTGCTTACGCGTGAGTTTAAGACAATTGTTAAATTGATAATTATTAATGTATTTGTACAAGTTTAAAATGAAAAGATTCTGTTCACAGGTATACTAATGTATGTTGTGGGGGGGGGGGGCAAATTTGCTTGCGGCATGTTCCCCAACGGTTGTAAGTTGGGCCCTTCTTAGCAGTAACTTTGGCGGTGACAGTTCGGTGAAAAAAAGTTTGACATGAAAAAGAACATACGTTGTAGATTGTTTTAGACCCTCAAATTGAAATAAAATACTAATAATGTTAAAAGATTAATTATTATTTCGCAGTCAGAAAGATCTTAAATCCCAGACAAATAGTTTTAATAAGATACAAATGACACTGAAAAATTTATTGCAGAAGATCATGAAAACATTATACAGTGGTTAAATTTATTTTTAATTACAATTAAATTTTGTAAAATACGTAAATGACAAAACGCATTGATGCTTTGTTCCGATTTAGTTCCCCGGCATGCTTGGCACGTCACTCGAAAATAATCCATCTAAAGAACGCCCTAATTATTTTGCATGAAATGGAGTAATGTTTGCTGATAAGCTTCCCGTTCAAACGTTGTCGATGCCTGATATTCTATTTAAGTTTGGCCTTGCCGTGAGGCATAAATTAAATTGCCGACCATTTATATTTTTTTCAGCTAGTGAAACTTTTTAAGATCACACATATTTGGTGAGTAAGATACTATGCATTTCTGTTCGAAAGTGTCTTAAATGGCTTTTAAAAAAATGTATATTATTATGATTAAGATTTTTTTTAAATGGTTATTTTTGATGGTTTAAATGGTTAGCCAAAAAGTATTATCGTTCGCAATCGACCAGTTCAAATTAGCTCACGTGTTGGCCCCGTCCACTTCACCGCGAATCAATACTATAAAGCCCGTTGTATATATATTTTAGCCATATTTAGACATATTTTAGCTGTTTGCATTGAGAAGCAATAAAATTATACATTCTTAAATCAAGATGAGGGAGAAAGATTAATATTTGAAAAATAGTTAGCCGGCGCATGAAATTCTTCTTTAAGAGGTTTATTTCATGCTGGTTAATTCTTGCTCTTCCCACATTTTAAACAGGTTTTAACTTAACGTTTCCGGCGGTAGCTCTGGTTATCGATTGCATTGGTCACACTCATTATCAAACTCCATTGGTTAATTTTCTATAAATGTAAAGATATTATACGCGCACTTTTTTTTTCAATATTTGAACTTCTTACTGCTTGTGAGATGGGACAGCTGTTCTAATATTTATGTACGCATGGGCTGGAAAATTATGAAATGCTTAAAACATTTGGCACATTAGCTAAAACTTTTATTAAACATCTAGTGACGAATCGTTACATATGCTAGCTGTAATGTTTGCGATGAAAATTAAGCTTTGAAAAGATGTGATACGAATAATCAACGGTTAAGCAAATATAAAAATTATAAGGAGATCGAATTCTTTAATTTGTTAGGTAAGAATATTTTGTTTCATTATAATCGTAATATAATCAATGCTAATAATTCTGAAAAAATATCTAAAATGTTCTTTTGTTAAACATTTATCGTCCAAGGAAAAAAGAGCAATTATAAGTTTATATAAATTTGTTTATATTAAAAAAACGCAACAGCATAATGTCGTTAATTTTTTTTGTATCATATTTCGAAAACAGAATTTTTGATAGTAGTTAAGTGTCACCAATTACGTATACATTTGAATATATCTAACAAGCGCGACTATCTATTACATAAATTAATTCAAATTATTAATCTTTTTAGCAAAAAATAAAAGCTATTGCTCCCGAAAAATGATTACATATTAATGGGAGGAATAATGCGGAGGAAGAAGACTCAAGAGCAGAAACACTGATATTAAAAAAAATTCTATGAATTTAACGTTTCTACCAGATTCGCGTATTATTGTAAAAAACAAAATTTTTACGTGTGAATTCGGTAAAAGATTGACTTAATATATACTTATTAATGCATATTTTAACTCGGTATGTTGCCACTGGCTCCTAAATTTCAAGAAGTCCTCTACAGCACAGATGTATTGGAACTGCGGATGCGGTTTTAAAGACACACGAGGCCATTCAATAGTCCATGGACACGATAAATAAAATTAATATTTTTTATAAGTGAATGAAAAAAGGGCTCATTTAAAATTGCCCTTTTTCCTGTAATTTTAATACTCATAGAAAGAAATTTCTATAGTATTGACAGACATACAGACGAATCTACGTTTAAAACTAGATAATAATTTTTTTTTTAAATATTGAACGGTTAGAACAGAAGTTTAAAGGGGGTACGGGCATCTCCAACCATGTCAATAACCTACTTTTCTTCTCATTTTTTTTAATCCTTTCAACTTAAAATGGTAATCTCTCTATATTAAAAAAAAGTAAGCCCTTTTAAAGTGTCAGCAGCCATAACATCATGAAATATTGATGTTAGAAATCCAAATTTCTTTGGGAAGGTGTGTCTCCCTAATGCCTCGACCTAAATGTTTTTGCTTTTCAAATTTCCAATTAGTTTTTTAATTTAAAATAAAAATTAATTTTTCTTTATGTTAAAGTATAGGATTTGAAAGTGTCAGCAGCTATAACATGATGAAATATTGATGTCAGAAACCCAAATTTTTTTTGGGCAGGTGTGTCTCCCTTATGCCTCGATGCCCACTTATTTGTTTTTCAAATTTCCAATAAGTTTTTTAATTAAAAATTACAATAAGTCAGCCACACAAAAAATCTTATTCCTTTTCTGCAAAACGACACGGTGAAAATCATCAGAAATGCGTGATTTTGTTACGTTCTTTTTAAAGAACAGTTGCTCTCTTTTCTGTTCTTTAAAAAAACCAGTTCTTTAACTTGTTATTTTTACATTGGTTTTGTGGTAAAAGTGTTGTGTAAAAAAGTTGTGGTTTTGTGTAGAAAAGGTTCACAGATTTTTTAAAAAATGATTTTGCCTTAAAATATAATATAGCAAGATAGAAGGTTTGTAGATTTAAAATTATGTAAAAAAAAGATAGTAAAAAATTATGACAAAACTATTTTAAATAAACATTTAACATAACAATTAGTCTGATAAACATTTTCAATAAACAAAATTTTTTTTATAAATAAATTATTTTATTAATTATTTTACTTAATTCTGCTAAAGTGAAATCACAAAATTTCCTTTTTTTTATAAAACAAGATCTTTTTTATTATCTAAAGTGAATCACAAAATTTCCCTTTTTTATAAAACAAAGTTTTTTTTTAATTTTCAGAACTGATGAAAAATATCGCGTTGTTCTTTAAACTTTTTTCTTCAGCTGGCTTGGCAGATGGCTTTCTTTTTTTTTATTTAATCTCTCGTTTTTATTATTCGTTCGCATAACCACGGTAAAAGAGTTTTATTTTATTTTTTTTGAAGATGTTTTAACTCTTGTTAAACATTGTTTTATGATTTATTGTAAAGCCAACATATTAAGCGAAATGTTTTTTTTAGCTTCCATACTACGTTTATAACGTAAAAAGTGGAAGGTATTATAATCGTTCAATCCGTCTGTCTGTCACCCACTTTCACAGAACGAACCGCAAGTCGCACAAACAAGTGGGGTATATCATTTTGAAGCAAAAAATCAGGCTAGGTTACATCCCAAATTTCATTAAAATATTTATGTTATATGATTCAGTTTGGATTGTTGTAACATCACAATAGAGTGAGATGAGAGTGAGTGAGAGTGATAATGAGTATCATTAATTTGCGAAAGAAGATTAATGAAAATAGTTAATTTTGGCGTTTAAAAGTTTGAATTAGAAATAAATTATAAGCTGAAGTCCCTGTTTGGCGAATTTCTTTCTGAGGTTTATAAGTAGTGCGTTTTTTTTTTTGTTGAGCACAAATATTGTGTGGAAGCAGTTTAAGTGACAGATTCTGTAACAAACCTATTTTTTAGTTTTATTATTTTTCGTTGTGAGATGCGTTTTTGCAAGCGATAGCGAGCAGGGGGCGGAGCCCCCTAGTAAGCTAAAAAATTTAAACACAATACATAAAAAAAAACCAAATATGTTAACAAATTTTAAAAGTTGGTTACCAATACAACATTGGCTTACTTTCAGTTATTAAAACTATTAACAGTTCAAATTAACTCAACGAATTTATAATAGATATTTTAGTGAATATGCTAACTTTTGTTTGCAAAGTCGGTACAAGTTAGTAAAGCGAAATTCGTACCTCAAGTATCTTGGTATCGTGATTAACGATTTATTAACTTGTTTAACCTTGGGACCGTAATCTGTAAGACTATACTTTTAGTCAGGCTCATAGAAAGGCCTTGACTTTTAGCACTTGAAGACTAATATATTTACCTTACATTTCTTCAAAGCATGTTTTCTTTATTATTTTTCATTATTAGTTGCAGCAATGAATCCTTTTTCGGAAAAAAACACTAACATATCCCTCGCCCACGAATTTCTGAGCCTTTCGAGCTCCTGGTCCTTGGATATCGATTCGAAGGAATTTGCCAAAAAGCTTGACGATGAAGATCCTTTGAAGGAATTCAGGAAGCGGTTCCATTATCCGAAGAAAAAGGGTCTTTCAGGGGGTAAGTGCCTATTAAGTTTATTGAAAATAATGAATAGCGCAGGACAATCGCAGTTTTGATGCCGGGGTATTTGCAGAGCCTGATTTCCGGCAGGGCAAACGCGTTCCAGGTCCCAAACTTCAAGGGGCCCCAAAATTTGCTTAAAAAAAGAATTCCATTGAAAAAAATGTGCCAAAATAAGTTTTCGCGAAAAAAAAATAAGTATAATACCCAATCGAACCAATTACCATTAATTTATCAAAAGCGAGCCACTACAATTATTATATCCCTTTTTAATTTTTTATAAATTATGTCCTTGCCATATGTGAATAAAAATGATGTATGTATATAAAATATAGTATGGTATGACAATATGATAGGTATCTGATGTCATATCCTATGTATGTATTAAAAAAATTAAACAATTAAATAAAATATGTAATCCTTATGTGCATTTAAGATAACTGCTGAAAGTTATTTATTTGTACAAATTTTAAATGAAAAAATCTAGTTCATAGATATATTAATGTATGTTGTGGGGACCCCCAAACGTACTTGGGGCCTGGGCCACAAAAGTTGTAAGTCGGGTCCTGGGAATTTCAAGCTGATTTCATATGAATTGGATGTCCTGAAATCAATAAAATTAGGACCTTAGTTTTTGTCTAGCAACTCAATTTGTTACGATATTAACCTTTTACTGACAAAAGCTACTCAGGATTTGTTATTTCACTAGGCAATAATGAAGAACGCATAGAGAGTATTAAATTCTAAAAGGATATAGTGGTGCTCAACACGATTATCCCACTAAAAAATTTTTTAGCTATAGTTTATAGGTATTCACTCTTCTTGCATCAAAAAGTTGTTAGAAATCAATGTTGACTCAAAATACCTCCATCCTCTTACTAAAATTTGTTATTTTAAATTTATTAATTAACAGTGTCCACCAATAAAGTTAATTTCATTATTTGATGATGAAAATGATTAATGTAGTTTTCTTCCTGCAGTCTATAGCTTTTGATGTTTTTTTTCCCCTTATAGTTGACTCAGAGAGCTTAGTTGATGATAACGAAGAATGTATATATTTATGTGGTCAATCTCTTGGTCTACAACTAAAGACAATTAAAAATACTCTTCAAGATGTTTTGTACGATTGGGCTAGTAGGTAAGCTCCCTGTCAATAAAATATTTTTATTTTACCGAATGCGGGAGATGTAAGAATAGGGAAAGAAAATAAATTTATCCTAATTGATGCAAAATACATTTGTATGTTTGATTTTTACTCATTATACAGTTAAAATTAAATTGTAGCTAAAGGCCCTAGGAACAAAAGCTACCGGACTAAGGTACAATGCTAGTGTTGTACCTAGTGTCATTTTTTTTAAATAATTTAAGTTATGTATTTCGTTTAAGTTTTGTATTCATTATTTATACAAAATAGTTCCAATATTAACTTATTGGTCTAATAATACCATCCTAAAAGTCACAAACTTTAAATCAGCTCAACCACAGGTCGTACATTTATGGGGATTTGAAAAAGTCCTACCCTTAGGTTCACCCATCGTCCCTACATTAAATATAAACTTAGAAAACTCGAACTGCGCTGAAAATATAAAACTCAGTATTTATGTATTTATTCATTTATTCATTCACTCATTTATTTAAATGTTCATATAATTGACGTTTAAAAAAATTATTTGTAACTTTACTCTATAGGGGTGTTGAATGCCATTTTAATGGCTACCTCCCGGCGGCTTTTTGTGACGTACCAATCAAAGATAAAATGGCCTACTTAGTGGGTAGGTTGATATTTTTCTCAAAATCAAAAAACAGCATTTGTCAACAAATTGTTGGCTAATTGCTGAGATTGAAACAAGATTTCAATTGAGTAACTGTTGATTGCATGGGCATATGTATATAGACACGAGCAATGAGTGAAGAGTATTGAACGCGTATTTCCCAGCGCGTAGTGTCTTTCAGAAATGTTTGTTAAACTATTTTGATTATCAAAATGATGTGGTTGAAAAATATGGATAAGAATCACTGATAGTAGTATTTTCAACTTTTGATAAAAAAAAAATTAAGTACATTTTATCTATGCTCATTTTATGATAATAAATTTATAAGAGTCGATAAAAAAAATGTAATCAGATTTAAATTATTAAGATTTCCTTTATGCGATATGTTATTTTTTAAAAAGTACTAAAGAATAAGAATTTTATAAACATAGGAGTGCGTTTATTTCTCGCGTTTTCGTAATGTAACTTAAATTTTTAAAAAATCAGCAGTTAGCAAAAATTCAGCTGGTTAGTAAATCAATTATGAAAATATGTGCATCTTAAAATTGATAACAATTCTAATTTTGTTTAATAACAAAACTTTATTTCCCATAATTTTGACTCATTGGCTGAATGTTTCTTGAAAAACTTTTAAATATTTGTAGGCGCACAACGGGAAGAAGTGGCTATTATGAACGGTCTGACAGTAAACATTCATATGATGTTGGTGAGTTTTAACTTAAATATAAAAGCGATATACTTAAATAATTTCTATTTTCAAACGTTTTAAAAAAAAACCAATTTATTAAAACAAATCTATCACTAACCTCGAAATGGCATTTTTATCTTACTACTTACTCTTATACTACTTGCTCTATATACTTACTACATTTTGCCCCAAAATAGTTTTATATGTGAACTATTAGTAAGCTGGGTTTCTACAGAAACATTTCAATGTCACCCGAAGAAAAATATTAATTTATTGTTCATTTATAGAGTAACGTTCGATGTATTTTTTAATACTAAAAATTACTACATATTAAATGCAGATTTGGTGCTAAAAAGTATTTATTTTGCAGAGTTGATCTTTAAAATATTTGTTACTAATAATAATTCTGTACAACTTTATCATGATTGAAAACATCTCATACACGAGATCTGTACTTAAAAGACAAATTAATCTCACTGCAACTTTTACTTTGACACAGGGAACGTTTTACAATCCAACTTCCGAAAAGCATAAGGTACTCATGTTAGCCGGTGGATTTCACTCAGATTTGGTAAGAAGTAATATTTTCAATAAAAAAAATTAATTTAGAAACCTAATATATGAATTATTAGTCTGCTCTCTCTTCTTCCTTTTTTTTAAAAAAAAATTCAATGGATTTCAAAAAAATGGAAAGCAGGATATAGCAACGCGATTTTTAATATACTCAATAATTGATCTTTTTTAAAAACTAAATTTAAAAAATGATTGAGTTGAATTATGGGTCATTTATAAGAGTTTATTGACAAAATTTGAATTTGACTTCTACATTTTTTCATAGTATAGAACTATCAATAAAATTATAATGGTTTATGAACCACTAAAGTATTACAAATGTCTTACAAACTTAAAAAAAACTACTAGCCAAAGAATCTGATATAAAAGCTTCTAAAAAAGGGTAATATTAGTTCTGTTTTATTCTACACAACTCCTCGAGTGGGCACTCTCAACATGGCTGGAGAAAGGTGTCAGTTTTTTACCCTTTCGCGTCTCTTCTAGAAAGTACAAGGGTTTATACTCCTCAATGGTTTACTACCATAATGAATTCTATAACCATCCGATTTCGAAAATTATTTTTTCTTTTTGTTTGAAAGGTGCAAGATCAGATACCTCTCTATTTATACAGGTGGTTCATTTGTCTATCTTTTAGGCTGTCCTTTCTATACCCCCCCCCCCCCCCGCCCCCTAACCCTACCTTTCGACTTATAAAAAAAAATTTGGTTCGAAAGGTACGAAATTAGATTATTAGATACTTATCATTGTTACTTTTTATCTGTCTATTCGTAAAAATAAAAGTTTCGGTGAGTTTTCAAAGTAACTGGAAAATATGCTATTTTAGTCTTTTATAGAACTTCTTGATATTAATGAAAAAGATTTCTGATTAGTTAGGATTATAGGATATTTTCGAACTATTTTTTAATTTAATGCTTTATGTGCACGGCATGATGCTTTGTCTGCATGTCCTTGCATGCTTGTGTTATTATGTGTGTGTTCAGTACTCAATTTTCATTAATTTTATCCTTTAATTCAGTATGCCGTTCAGAGTCACGTATCTATGAGAGGATATGATCCAGAAGACAGCATTATCTTCTTAAATCCCAGAAAGGTAAGATTATCTTAATAATTACATATTAGTCTTTTTGTATTTAAAACGAGGGGTGTGTAACACTACACTGCTTTCAATTACACAGTTAATAAATCACGCATTTAAAGATAATTATCTACCTTATAATGTAATTTCAATAACTTTAAAAACTAAACATTTCTGACAGCTAGGCCTTACGCATGTGTAATTTTCTCGAAAACCTTTTAATGACGCCTGACAGGTATTGAAAACTTGTGTACCAAATATGAAGTCTGTAGCTTTTTTTTTATTTTTTAGCAATACCTTTAAAAGAAAAAAGGTCTATGAGAGTTCTTCCCTTGCACATGCTCAATTTTCTCGAAAACGCATATGACGCTCCTGCCTCTGCACAAAACTACAACGCACCAACAACGAAACCAAATTTCTGTGCGCTTGGCGAAAATGTAAATACTTGTGATTCGTAATTTAATTGAGACAGAATAAATATTTTTAATCTGGGAGCCGTGGTAAAAAAAAACCTTTAGAGAAACGACTTTTTCAATGGACTTCTCTATTGAAAACGAACTCGTGCCTGTTGAATAAAGTACGATTGTTTACTATTTTCCCAAAGCGCTCTTTTTCTTCAAATACACGGTACACTTCACCATATACTACATAACTAACCACAGAATACGACGAAACATGCAATAGTGTAATTTGTGTTTCAAACATATAAAATGCGTTATTTTTACTTTATGTAGGGTGAATATACCATCAACCCTAACGACATTATGCAAGTCATTGAGGAGGAAGGCCATAGTATTTCTCTCATTTTCTTAGAAGGTGTCCATTACTACACAGGTCAACTCTTCGATATGAAGGAGATCACTGCGGCAGGTCACGCCCAGGTAAATAGAAAACTAATTTAGAATATCCCAATCAATTACGTTTCACGGCCAATCAAGGACACTGTATATGTCGGTCATTGCTTTGATCGATTTATTTTAAAGACAGAAGGCCGGATTCAAGACTCCTATAGGCTAACCAAGGATTGGATTAACGCGTTACTTATAACAGTTACTTTTTTAGGTAACGTTAGATTTTTTTAGAAAGTAAATGTAACTTAGTTACTTTTAGCGGTAACGAAATATTTCGTTACTTTTCCGTTACTTCTCATGCCGCTCTTCACGGATATTTTCGGCACAGTTCGGCTTTCGGCTTAAATTTAATTATTGAAAGTTTAACTGTTAACAACATTGAATTTTCGCTCTTAACTTGTTCTGATTGTCCCAATTTCTTTAGTTCACTATAAATGATTAAATTTAATTTTTTCTTATAACTTGAAATTTCTAAAAGTAACTGTGATATTCGTTAGTTTTCGTATTAAGTAACTGTAACAGAGTAGTTACTTTTTAAAAGTAACTTTCCAATCCCTGAAGCTACTAACGTTCCTTTGCTACTGCATTATAGTTCGCTTTTGCATAATATATGGGTTTGCTACAATAAGGGGATAGAGTTAATTAGTGTAATCGTCGTTTTCAAACAAAGTTCATTTAGATTGGATCGAACTTTAATTTTAATACACTGCTCAAAACAATTAGGGGAGCGTATGGTTTAAACCCTTTCACCCCCAATGATTCAATTTGGAATCATCAGCTTGCAATTTTTTTCTCACTAAGTTGAGCACGCATTCATTTATCGTTAGATGGAAGAATCATGTCTTTTGAAGAATTAAATAATGTTTGTTTTAATTAAATGAAAATGTGAAAAACATTTTAAAATAAAATGCACCTCCAAAAAATGTATGAAATAAATTAACTCTAAATTCTTTACGTTTGCATTCTTAGTTGTTTAAAAATTAATTTTAACTTTTTTTTACAAATAAAGTTTTGAAAAAATTAGTGTTAAAATGTGTTCAAAAGTTATGATTCCAATTTTTCCCCCTTAAATTTTAGTTAAAAAATTAATATCCCCCCCCCCCTCCCCCGTTTTTTACCATTTCATTCTGGACGCATATTGAATCCATTTCACAAACTTTAGATTTTTAAAATAACAAGAAGTTCATAAAGAACTAAAATAGCCTACTTTCCTGTTACTTAAATACTTACTGAAGTTCTAATCGGGAAAAAAACTAGGTTCCTAAAGTAAATATCATCAACAGCCGTTTCTACACTAGATTTATACACATTAGAAAAAAAATCGAAACACAGCACCCAGCTATAATTTAAACTTCTAAAAGCCAAAATCAACTATTTTCTTTAATATTCGTTCGCAAATTAATTAAATATTATTTATCATCTGCTCGTGATTTATTTGTAGTTCGAAGAATAAATATTTATTAATAACAAAAGTAATGAAACTACTCCGAACTGCATTAAAAAACAAGAAATATAAATTAAAACTAAGCATAATTGCATGCAAAAGTATGCCTTGCCGCTTTCTTGGTAGATAATTAATGAATAATCAAAGAATCAAATTGTTCTACATTTTATGACGTCATTCCAAACTGATTCATGAAAATATTATTTTGCTTCAAATATGTTTAAATAAATAAAGTTTCTCATGCCATTGTTGATTTGGCAACAGTGATTTAAATGACTCAAAATTGAATTTCAATGCTAATTCAATGGGAAATTCGCCGACAGATAGTAGATTTATGTCCGTCCGGACGTACAGACAGACGGACAAAAAGTATGAAAGTTGGGTATCTGAGGTCATAGCTTTCTAACAAAAAAAGAATTTTTAAGATCCGATGATTAGAACCGATTTTGGAAGGGGGTACAGACAGACAGACAAACGGACAGACAGGCGGACTGACAGACGGACAGACATACGAACAGACAGACAGATGGACATCAACCGCATTTCAATACCTACAGTGATTTAAATGACTCAAAATTGAATTTCAATGCTAATTCAATGGGAAATTCGCCGACAGATAGTAGATTTATGTCCGTCCGGACGTACAGACAGACGGACAAAAAGTATGAAAGTTGGGTATCTGAGGTCATAGCTTTCTAACAAAAAAGAATTTTTAAGATCCGATGATTAGAACCGATTTTGGAAGGGGGGTAAAGACAGACAGACAAACGGACAGACAGACGGACAGACATACGAACAGACAGACATACGAACAGACAGACAGATGGACAGACAGACAGATGGACATCAACCGCATTTCAATACCTACAGTGATTTAAATGACTCAAAATTGAATTTCAATGCTAATTCAATGGGAAATTCGCCGACAGATAGTAGATTTATGTCCGTCCGGACGTACAGACAGACGGACAAAAAGTATGAAAGTTGGGTATCTGAGGTCATAGCTTTCTAACAAAAAAAGAATTTTTAAGATCCGATGATTATTACCGATTTTGGAAGGGGGGTACAGACAGACAGACAAACGGACAGACAGGCGGACAGACAGACGGACAGACATAGGAACAGACAGACATACGAACAGACAGACAGATGGACAGACAGACAGTTGGACATCAACCGCATTTCAATACCTACAGTGATTTAAATGACTCAAAATTGAATTTCAATGCTAATTCAATGGGAAATTCGCCGACAGATAGTAGATTTATGTCCGTCCGGACGTACAGACAGACGGACAAAAAGTATGAAAGTTGGGTATCTGAGGTTATAGCTTTCTAACAAAAAAAGAATTTTTAAGATCCGATGATTAGAACCGATTTTGGAAGGGGGGTACGGACGGACAGACGGACATCGACCGCATGTCAATACCTACTTTTTCATTTTTTTAATTCTTTCGAATTAAAAAAAGAAAAGTAGGCTAAAAAATTTGAACTGAAAGGGTTAACAAAAATACTGAAAGTGCTCCCCTAATGGTTTTGAGCAGTGTAGTTTAAATAATATTTGAAGAGCTATTTGGAAGAGCGTGCTATGTGACAAAAAGGTGAAAAAGAGAAAATGATGTTTAAAGTTTTTAATTTGCACTTAGATCCGTTAAAAACGATACTTTCAAACAATGTATAATACAAACAATGTATAACTTAAAGTTAAGGGAAAAGATAAACTTGTTATCTTTAAAGGAAGGAATAGCATGTTAATGGACTCAAAAATCTCATTTTTTTTCTCCAAAAATGTTACATTGCACGTTCTTCCACTTAGCTCTTCAATTTTAATAGTAACTATTGAATTAATAGCCTTCCTTCAAAATTTGCGGCTCTAGGTTGCAACCTATACTTGGCCTATTTAAAAGTACTATAGCCCCTTGTTTGACGAAGAAAGAACTTATGTCATAATATTAAGGAAAGCTATTTTGAATTAAATAAATTTGTAACTATGCTGACAGGCTTAACTATCCAGAATTCAAATTTAACTTAAGAAGTGTGTCGTTTACTGTTATTTTACTGGTCCCTATATTTGATGTTAAAATATAGGATCTGGTTTGTACATTTCTAAAAAAGACTGCATTTTCATTTTGAGTTTTGAAATTTGTTGTATTCGTTTAATATCTTAAGATTTCTTTTTTTTTTATTTCATAGGGCTGTATAGTGGGATGGGATTTAGCACATGCCGTTGGAAATGTAAAATTAAAACTACATGATTGGAAAGTAGACTTCGCTGTCTGGTGCACCTATAAGGTAAGAAGTTTTATTCACTACTTTATCCCGATTTGCTATGTTTTTTAATATTAAATTTTAATGTAATGTGTAAAACAAATGTACTTTTTATCTATATGGTCAAAATTACAAGGAAATTTCTATTATCGGAAACGGCATCGTAATAACATTATCGCTTTATGCCGCCATGTTAGGCTTAAGAAAAAAAATAAAAATTCGCATGTTTCAGATCTTGAGTGGCAACAAAAATGCTAAATGAAAGTAAAATTCTTTCTCAAGCCTCGATTGGTGAAACAATGTCACGTGTAAATACTGCACCGATCAATGGAAGGCAAAGATGAAAGCTGGATGGAAAGATACATCACCTGAAACAAGCCAATTAGAAATTCGTTTATTCGTGAATCATATGATTTTATTTTAAAATTATCTTACAGGTATGGTTGTTTGGTTCGGGGGCTAACCGAATAGGTACGGGGCTTAGCGGAGTGGGAAGCGTAACCCCCTAGTGTTGTTAATAATAAGATAATTTAAAATCGTAAGGTACATAATTTGATATTTTCGCACCAGTAGATAATAAAATAAATTGATGCTAAAATACAATGACTGTGTTGTCTTAATAATCTCGAAGAAAATGCGTACCTAATACTAATCTAAATATATTGGTATAAATAGTCAATAGGGTAACAACATAGGGTGTATAACTTCAAGGAAAAGCCCTCAAACAGAAAAACGTACGATGGAAAAATGGTAGGGTCATCTATGAATGATTTAAGAAACTACTATTTTACTCGATTTAAACTAATTATTAGTCACACGTAGTCTTGTTTTCTAAATTTTACAGTCCAGTACCCCTCTCCCTTCATCCCTATTTAGTTCCAAATTTCAAGGCGTTTTCTGTAGAGGGGCACTTTGGACACTTCTACAAAACCAATTAGTGACACCTGTAAGAATTTCTTTACGCACTAGAGCTAGACTAAAGACTAGTGGATCGCGATCCACCAGTTGAGAAACGCTTAGAGCTAAACGGCCTCGTCATTTTGAAAAGCGGTCAAGTAACGACGTAAGAGGGTTCCCTATAAACATATTCTCAAAATTCTTTTTTTTTTACTTTTTTCATTCAGTACCTCAACAGTGGTCCTGGTTCCCTGGGCGCCATCTTTTCTCACAGTCGTCACACGCAGGGAGTGAACGGTGTACTGCCTTCAATGGCAGGATGGTGGGGATTGCCGGACAAGAAAAAGTTCGCCTTCGAAAGAGGTAAGAACATTTATTTATTGGTTGATTGACCAATTCCTCGTTTATAAACGCGCGTTTGGGGGTCGAATTTGTATGCAGAGATCATACGAGAAAAGTATTTAAATAGTATGTATTGTTCAGTAGTTTGATAACAATGGGAGTACTAATGATCTCTTAGATTTAAAGATTTCACAAGTTCAAATGGTTAAAAAAAATCGATGCCGTCAAAATTAAATTAATAAGCAAGAAAATATCTTCATTTGGAGTATAAGCCTACAAACAATAAAGCGAAATATCTGCTACGTCCGTAGAGAAGGGATAGGAGTAGAGATACAGTAACCCTATTCAGAAAGAAACAGACATAAACACTTTTTCTGTATGTCCGTCAAGTGAATTCAAAGCATTTGGCGATAGAATTTTGCACCCAAGCTGTCTTAATTTAAGCTATGCCGGCAGGTTGGATTCTACATTAGTTAGCATACGTTTTGAGTCAGTACACTATTTTGGATATTATACTTTTACAATAAACTTATAATAATTACTATTTGTAATACATACACTAGCAAAGTAATACTCGTTCTTTTAAGGGCTAAAAAATGATGCTCAATTTGTATGTAATCAAGTAATTTTTATCAATTACTCTGCTATTAAGTTAATCTTCGGCTCTTTTTCCAATTAATCCAGATTATGCTAATTGAATCATAATTGTAAAATGATGGGATGAAATGATGTGTGATAAAATTATTATTTATCGTAAACCAATAGTTGTGCATGTTTTTTTCTTTTTAATTTTTGTTTCGTAGTTTATAAACTTATTCGTTAGAAAAGAAAAAGTGTTATGTATATATTGATAAATTTCCAATCTATAAATAATAAATCTATGACTATTTATTTTTTAAACAAATCAAACGGCTGGTAAGTACATATTTGAACATTAAATTTTTTGAATGAAGTACTATATGATCACCGCGCTTGTTTAAGGGGAGTCGGATGGGTGTTTGGGTCAAAAATGTCGATTTTCCTTTTTTTCTATTTTTAATCTGCATATTTATAGCTTTAATTTAAGACCAAGATTATCGATTTCTGTTTAGTAGGTTTTTTTATAAGCATTTTTCAGAAACTCTGTACATCAGTTCTTACCTATACCTTACTTTTCTTTTGCGTTTCCTAAAATATAAATTTTTTCAACAGTTAGGAACATTTTTCTCAGGAACTATAAAAGATATCAACATGTTTTGTTTTATTATTTCTTCCCCATTAATAGCTCTTTGATTTAAACTGGGGGATTTTAAATATCTCTGCTCAAAAAGAAGTTATATAGCTTTAAATCGGATTTTTCGGGATTTTTTTAATACATATTTTTTTTTAAAAATCACAGTAAAAGTATTTTTTATACTGTGAAATATCCTCAATTTTAATCAAAGAGCTATATGTAATTAACAAGCTATAAAAAAAATTCTAAATGGATTTAAACTGAGGAATTTTAAATATCTCTTCTCAAAAAAAAGTTATATAGCTTTAAATCGGATTTTTCGGGATTTTTTAATACATATTTTTTTAAAAATCACAGTAAAAGTATTTTTTTAACTGTGAAATATCCTCAGTTTGAATCAAAGAGCTATATGTAATTAACAAACTATAAAAAAATTCAATATGATATCTCATATTATATAGTTCCCGAGAAAAATGTCCTTAAAGTTAATAAAATTAACATGGCCGAGATCGAACCATCCGACTCCCCTTAAAATATATTACATATAACAAACTTTGCATTGTATTGACAAATGCATAAGTATTTTACTTTTTAAACAGAATTTTGTCCATCAGAAGGAGCTGATAGATTTAGAAACAGCAATCCCTCGCCATTTCTTAGTACTATGGTCTTAGCTAATATAGAGGTAAGAATTGCTCATAGTTCGGATACGACAAATGTGGCAAATTAAATTTGAATTGAATGTCGAAAACTGAGTGGAAATACTACTATGCAAAATTATCCGTTCAAACCGGAGAAGAAATTAGTTAAGGTTTGGAGGTACTTGTGATAGCACATCTATACATTGATGATATTGGTCTTATAAATAAATACTCAATTAAAGTAATACACAATTTTATTTAATATGTTCGAGCATTACAAGTTACATAGCACATACCATTAAAATTCCATAACATTCTTTTTATTGAAGCTTAGAAAATAGAAACTTGCCACATATATGGTTAGATATAGTTCCGACATAATTTTTTTTATCAACGTCATGTCGATGGGGGACCGGTAATGAAACAAGTCATTTTTAGCTTATTTTTACATTTTAAGGATAAAAAGATTCGGACTGTTAAAGCGGAGGTCCGATTAAACGCAGTCCGATTAAGAAGGAGCCTACTGAACAGATATTATTTTGCTTCACATCCTACATTCTGTGGTACATGAATTTAAATCAGCTTATATATAGTTAGATATTCCATGTTGTGTTGATGATGTCGTGTCCATGGATAGAGATTATATGGGACCAAAGATCTCATAGACTGCTTCAGCAATCTGCAGACAGTGGTCCTCATAAAGGTCTTCGTAGGGCGAGTTGGTGATTTGCTGCAATTTTGCCAGGATAGCTGAACAAGAGATTCAGCTACTGCACAGTAAGATTCAGGAGACATTTTCAGAACGTCTTAATCAATCAAACATTTATTCAAAAGTGACGTAAAGAGACAATACACAACATCAACAACACACTACATCAGGAACATTACATAAAATTTGTGGTGGCGACATCTATCGACACTTATGCAGACTACTAACTTTAATGCTGCCATCTAGTGCAATAGCTTCAACTAAAACTAACCCTATAAAAATTTTAAACAGTTCTTTTTTCACACATTTTTTACGATCACTAGAGGAGAACATTTTACTTAACATAAGAGAAAACGAGGTTTCGTTGAAGTTTGAACATTTGATTTCTTTTCCAACCATAGCAACCAAAACTTCCGAAATAAAGGTTAATAATAATTATATAAGGAGAAAAATATATTAGATAAGATTAAAATATGAACTGATTGAAGAAAAAAAGAGCAATTACTGGGATCGTATAAACGAAGTTTGGTCGGCAAAAGATAGTTATTGCCGCGTTGCTACTGCACACTCCAGCCCGGAAATATCACGGGAGTGAGAGATAGAAGGCTAAACCTCAACCCGTCATTTTCACGGTAGCGAGAAGGAAGGGGTTAAAAAAAAACAAGAAACTTAATGAGTGTCTTCCTTTTTCGCAGGTATTCAGGGAAGCAGGTCTTGAAAGACTTCGTAAGAAACAGAGACTCCTCACAGGGTACATGGAATATTTAATCGAGACCCTTTTTCCTTGTGATGAGACTAGACGCCCACAAATTCAGATAATCACACCCAGTAATCCGAACATGCGAGGGTCACAACTCAGTTTGGTGTCATCTGTGCCTATTTCTATGTTTGAAGACAACCTCAAATCTAAAGGAGTTTTGGTATGTGTTGAATATGTATACATTGAATTTTTATGTATCGAGTAAAAAGAGGATGACGCTCTTTCAAGATTTTAACAGCTTATCATAGTTAAAAATAATTTTGAAATAAATAATAATTTTGAAGCCTAAGAAACATTTCATACTGAACTATTCCGTAGTCGATATTTTTTGTAATAAAAAATTTTAGTAATCAATAAAAAAAGGTCGTTTTGATAATGGTTATAGATTTAAGTAATGCAAAAATATGTTTTACATTGCATCCAAGATTTTAACGTTACTTAAGTTTACAAAAGTATAAAAATGTTATTTTCTCGTGCTCGATACGGTATATTTTATTATAGAGTGAAAAAATGTAGGGTGTAAAGTAGGGTGAGAAAGTGGGGGAAAGCTCTTTTTTTCCCACTTTTGATAAAAAAAAAAGTAAGTTTCGTACACTGGTTTCTTAAAAGCTTGACTTTACAGACGAGTATTGATTTGAATAAGTGGTATTTTTTGCACAAGATTATAAAAACAACTATTTTACATTCTTTATGCATTGTAAGTCCACATAAATACAGGTTTTACAATCAAATACTTGATTAATTTTAATGTTTCTTTTTCTTTTAGTGTGACGCACGTAAACCTTCAGTGATAAGAGTTACACCGATACCACTTTACAATACATTTACTGAAGTTTATGAGTTTGTGCATATTCTGAAGAACTTATTTTGTGATATTCCATATACAGAAAGTAAGTTATTATTTGCAGATAGAGGCATTCAGGGTGGGGTCTGTTAAAGTATTTTTACAAGGACGGATTTTATAATTTTAAATATAATTTTTTGGAAAAAGTCTCAGAAATCTACCGTGATTCAAAAGTGAGGAATCTCCGCCGATACGGAAATCGCAAACTTCCGCGATTCAAAAAACGTTAATCTCCGGCAATTTTCACATTGGAATTCTGCACCATTTAGGAAATCGGGAAATTCTGGTGTTATGAAAGTGCGGTGATTTTGAGATAGCAAAAATTTGACAAATAAAGAAGCAAAAGCGAATTTCTAGCAATCCTAAAAGTACTTGACAACTAAAGAAGCAAAGGAATTTCTAGCAATCTAAAAATCTTCAAAAATCATGAGATTTCAAGCAATATCTACAATAAAACAATAAAAGATACGCACTTTCCTGGAACTCCACTCAGAAATTAAAAATAATGTTTTAGCACTTTGTTACGAAGTCTCCGTTTCAGAGATAACACTAAAATTCCATTTTTACAGCCGCAAAATCAGCACGGATTTTGGACAATTGGCAGATTTGAGGTCCGTGGATTTTCGGCGCCCCTCTGTACTATAAGTTTTACTATTTAATGAAAATTCTCTATTATCCGGAATTTTCGATTATCCGATCTACTTCCGGTCCCAATTAGATCGGATAATTGAGGTTCTACTGTTTGTCTGTGCTACATATAACGATTAATTGAAAATTCCAGTAATGAATAATACCCAAATAACAAGCTAATTAACTTTTAGCCTTTTTAAATTATTAATTGTCGGTTTGTTAGGTTAAATAGCCTATTTTACATTTATTGAGTGATTTTGTGGAAAAGTGCATGGTATGTCTGTTTAATAGTTGTAAACCAGTAAATCTCTTTAAAAAAGTAAATGCATTGTTAACTTGTTTCACTTCTTGATGCATAGTTTAGTAGTTTAGTTAAATACTTTTCAGTTAAATAGTAGATTTAGGTAGCAAAGAATAAAAAAAAATGTTAGAAGTTAAGTTATTTTGCTAACTAAAGATAATAAAGCCAGGTTTCTATTCTATGCACACACAAAAACTCGTGCAGTGAAGGGTTAATCACATAAATAGCCTATTTTATTAATGTTAATAATAAAAAAATTCGAAGATTAATTTTTTGAAGGATTGATTCTATTAACAAAAAATAATGGATGTTTTTATTTTTGAACCTTGTGGAATCGAGATTCGATAGGAACTGGTAATAAAATAACCAAAACTGCTATATTAGTTTAATGCATGTTAAAATATGTTGGTTTATATACATCAAATCCAATACTACTATTTATTGGATTTATTACGTCGTCACTTCCAAAATGTCAGTAATTGAACATTTTATTTCATGGGGGGGGGGGGGGGGTATGCGTATCAGAAAAAAAGGGTAAATGCTAAATAGATACTCAGTTGTTTAACAATAGCTTACAACTAAAAATTATTAGTCAACACTATTTTTTTGATAATCAAACCTAATGATATATATGTATACTATTTATATATTTAAGGCAACATAAGCTCTACTGTACAATTATATTTAGATAACTTAATTGTTTTATAAAATTTTGTATTGCATTTTATAATAAGTTAATTATTTGCAGGTTAGAATCAAACGCTGTAAGAAGCAGAATTTTATAAACAGATAATTCGCGACATTTGACTAAAAGCATTTCATATATTTATGTATGTTTCTGTGGTAATTCAAATATTTTGTTGCTTTTTTAAATTTTGGTCTGTGTAGCAAGATAACCTTTACGTTTTTGCATAAGTTGCAATTTTAGTGTTATATTTTATAAGAAATATTTGTTGTTTTGTTATAAGAAATTGTTTTTGTATAGGTTAAAAGTTATTTTGTATGTATTTACTGTATATTTATTTTGCTTATGAAATTGTGATTAAAATTCACAGGTTTTAGAGGCAATATTTCTCATTTATTTGTTGTCATACCCACGGCTATAAAGTAGTCATATTTCATGACATGTTGGTGCAGATCTCTTACAAAGACAGTGATGTGCCCCTGGCGTTGAACCGTATCGCCCTGTTGAAGGCGTGAACACATGTGTAGAGGGGGCGCTACCTATATAATACAATCAGCTATCATGTCACCCACCATAGACTATACTCACTTACGGAATAGAGGTGCTACTGCAAGCATGACCTAAATAACTTTTATAACAATAAAAATTGTCTTAGTAACAAGTCGTCAATGTTTGCCTTCCCTCTCCTAAACAAGGGGGCTCGATCTTGCCTAAAATCAGTCATTTTTTTAAAAATTAAGTCCCATGAGGTACCGTATAAATCCTCGTCACGACATGGGCACAAACCAACTTTCACCAATGCTTCCATTTAAGTCCAGCCTCATCAAGAGTTCGTCAAAAGTCTTCAGTGGTCAACTTGAAGTCGACTCCTGCCTTTTCCAACGGAGCCTGCATTGACGAAAACCAGCAGCGGCAAACCTATGTCGCAGCACCATCGAAAACCAAAAGCAATGCCAAACTCAAAAAATGAGGATCAACATCAACGAAGTGAAAATAAACTGTCACACATGCAACTGCACCATTGGGAAACAAAACGGAAATATCAACCCAACATAACTTTTAAGGACAACATCGTACACGGTGGAGGGACTTGGGAGTATATTTAGGTTTTTTATATTGCAAACTAGCAAATTTATACCCGTTCTTCGCACGGAATAAAAAAATATCAAATTGATTCCAAATATGTGTACCATATACCTTGTTATAGGATCATAAACTTATTATTGTTTCCGCTCGTTATAAATTATAAAATCCCGTTTCATTGCCTTAAAATTCCAAAATGAAAAATACGCTATAAAATGCACTCATAAATGTCATCACAATTCCCTCATAAATACATAAAACCTTTTAGCTCATTTGGCGCGTTTTGGGAAATAATTTGGAGAGAAAATAGATGTAGCTACCCACACCCATTATACAGCTCTAACACAATGACCTTCGAACAACCGACCAGCTTATAAATTATTTATAAAAGAAATTGCCCATTTGGCTAGTTTTAGTTAATAATTTGGCGAGTTTGGCAACGTATTTGGCGAAAAAATAAAGACATAAAACACTAATAGCTCTAGTGCGATGGCCTTTATTAACCATCATAGTTCAGTAATAGCTTAACTATACATTTATTGCTTAAATATGCATACATGCAGTCAGTGGCGGATCTAGAACTTCATCAGGGGGGGGGGGGGGGGGGGTCTAACGCTTAAAGCCGAGGAAATAACGGAAGGGGGGGGGGAGGGTCGACTTATTTTTGAAACCCTTTTTTTTACATCCATATGCGAATCAATTAGTTAATGTTGTCCTATTAATAACTACTTTTTTATGTAAATTAATTAGTAATGATATAATTTTTTAATTTTTATTTAACATAAAAACATTTTTATTTACTGTAAATTAAATGGGTTATTATTTATTATAATTTATTTTTTTAATATAAACTATGCGTATTTAGTGCTTTATTATTCAAGTGTAATTAAGTAAAAAATAATTGATCTTTTATACATTTTCGCAATAGTAACAATGCGAATATCTACAGGATTGTACAAAACAGAAATTAATGACCTCATGAAATTATATATATGGAAAAGTAGCTTTGACACGCAATTTAATTGTAAAATTTACATTTGTCATTTTTTAATTTTAATTATAAAATTTAGTTTTTTTTATCAATTTAGATTCTTTTTAAGTACAAGTGCACATTTAAAAAAAAAAATATGTAATTTAACTCCCTAAAATAAAACATTTAATTAGATAAGTAACTTATATAATAAATAATAAATAGTATTTCCTTACCCGTATTTCCAACGAACAATAAAAAGTTTCTTAATTCTCGATATTCTTGCAAAAAGATTTTTTAGGAAGATTTTTTTTCCGATTGGTCTTGCTCAATTTTTTTTTGTTCATACCGCGCAAATTCGTAAAGTATAAATCAACAGTAAATGATTTTCTTTTAGTTCCAATTTTAGTTTTAGAAGATATATAATAAAATAGAGGCAGCTTAGTTGAGTGATTGTTTTCAATAATTATAATCATACGAGTATCATCGACGAAATAAAACAAAAACACAGGGCAAGATACGTCTTGTCTCTCAAACTAAAAAACAAAATAAAGGTACAAGATTTCTCGATCACGTGACCTCCGCAAGACAACCAAAAGACAACCACCCAATTGGACCCAATTTACGCCCCCTTTTGTGACCCAACCCCGTGTCTCGATGTATGGTCACTGGTCAGTCATTACTTATCACAACTTTTTTCTAAAAACCACATGTTTGGATGTCTGCGTAAACTTATCCAACATAATGCTGAGATATTGAGGTTCCGACAAAAGGAAAGGTATCTTGAAAGCCTCATCTACGATCTACGATTCCTTCAAAGTCATTTGACTTTCCCTTTTCGGAACAATCAATAGAAAATTTCGTGGAAAGCTATACGAATTCATGATACATTGAATCTTTTCCCACAGAAAACAACAATTCTACTGTAACTCTAAGTGACGCTAGTCTAGACACATTTTGTGTTTTGGGAAACACAACCCACAATACCAAGGAGGTTGTAAAGTCATTTAGATATCCTATCAGACTTCAAACTGGGATCGCGAAGTCCCCCACGACACCTCATCCCTTCAGGGCCCTGGGGTACCCTTTGTAGAAATACGAAGATGCTTCTTTCGAGCTTTGGGGGGGAGGAGACGTCATGTCTTTTGTCTGAGTAATGTAAGCTTCTTGGGTGTTACAGGATAGATTTTTTAAGCTTCTATATGAATATGTGGACCAGGTTCTAATGTTAAATTGCTATTTGCCTGATATTTTTATTTACTACATCGGATGCCTCATGCCTATGCAAAAGCTATCCCCCAAATCATAATTTTTAGTTAATTATTGATGGATTTTTTAAAACCGTTAGTTTTAAATTTTTTAAATTTTTAATTTCTACTCCAATTTAATACTTATGAATTAAAATTTTAGTAACTTTACCACTACACACATTATTAGGTTCAATAAAATTAAATCGATATTATAAAATTATTAGTAATTGACCAAACTAAATTAACAATATTTGTTAACAAGAACACGAGAAAGATGCATTCTAGGTACTACTTGAGTGGTTGAGTAGAGTTATAACGTTATATATCACTTTGAATATAGTTGCGTTTTTAAATCACAGATTTCCAAATTGGTACTTTTGATAAACTTTCAATGAATATCCCTGATTAATCTGTTACTGTTATGATTGATTATTCCCAATTATTTCATATATTTTTTACATTAGTGATGTTTATTACTATATACATAATTTGAAAATTTTAATATTAAATATATATATATTTTTTGTGAAGTAAGAACCTGGAAGCATGAAACTCAGGCTTTGAAAAGTATATGTTGTCTTCAATTTATTATTTTTTTTTCAAGTTGAGTCAATAATAGTTAGATTTTTTGAGAAATTCTAATTAACAGTTTTAGTCATAAATTGAAACGAAATAATTGACATTAGTTGCATTTTATTCGGTTTCCCAAAGAGAAGAGAACCACTGATAATAATCCGGACTTCAGCTCACCGAAGCAAAGAGCACTGAAGTTCAGATCAAGCCCTCAGTCAAATTACCATATTACCAAAAAAAAACTGGATTGAAATGAGGAGCAAACATTCAAAACCAAATGTCTCTAGCTTTGACTTAAACCACTTTTGTTTATATGCTTCGCAAAGCTAACTACACCCTGTATGCTAAAGTTTAAGGGCAAAAATGGCTTTAAGTCAAAGTTGGAGATATTGTATTTTGAATATTTTTGCTCTTCAAATATAAACCTCAATTATCAATACTTTTAATACAAAAAAAAGCATTTTTTAAAAAAAGTATTTAATTTTTTCAAACAAATTTTTTTTCGGGAAAAAACGCTTTTATCTAGTATAAGTTTGAGTGTCATGGGGGGGGGGGGGGGGCTTTAGCCGCCCCTCCCCCCCATAAATCCGCCACTGCATGCAGTCAACAGAAAAATCAATGAAAAAAATCAAATAAACCCACAATAAAATCCGGGAATGAAGACTGGAGGAATTACGTCACTTGAAACATGTCAATTATTTTTCAAATAATGAATTTAGTTTCTGAAGGTAATGGCAAAAGAATAAAATAAAAATTCTGAATTTTAAATGTTTTCGTTAAAAGTTTTATTTAATTTTTTCAGCCGATGGCATCAGGAAAGAGAACAAATGATCGGATTTTAGCGAAAGTGGTGTATTTTTTTCAGAAAATTCGAATTTTCTCTAAAAATGGAACAAATATGAAAAAAACTAAGCCTCAGGTGCACACATTGGTATTAAAGGAAATCTATCTTAAAAATTTCGAATTTCTGAGGCCAGTATAAGTAGGTCTTTTACGATCCGAAGACAAACACACAGACTCTTTCTTTTATTATTATAGATTTAAGGTTTAGCACCAGATTCTTCCAAATGCAAATTGGGATGAATAACCGGTAGAGAGACGTTTATTAAGTATGAAAATAATAACTAAGACAGTTAAATAGCAGTAACTTTTTATTATTTCAAATATAAACATATAAGATAGTAGAGTTTTGCAATGTATATACAAGGAATAAAATTGTTGAATGAACTTAAAATATTTTTTTAAGTAGAGTAATTTACTCAAAGTAATGTTTTACTATTATTTCGTTTTTTAACAACTTGAAGCCATTTTATACAAATGTTATGACCAAATTGATTTTAATCAGTATTATATATTTAAACAGTATTTTACCTAAAAAAATAAACTGGATTGAAATGGAGTGCAAAAAGTTTTTAAAAATTGTGTTTAAAAAAACTTGTTCTATATTTGAATTAATAATTAAAACTTTAATTTCAAGTGATATGCGTTTTGCATTTACAGATATTTTTTGTAGTATTGTTTTAACTTAAAATAAACACTATATAGGTCATTAGCATCAAGTCCAAAATATAGGTTTTTATAATTTTTAATGTAATTATCATTGAACTTAAAAACATATGAACATTGCAATGGAATAGTAAGGTAATTACTATAATGCCAATTTTAAGTTTTTAAGTCGGCCCTAATCAACAAACCATGTTTTAGATACTACTACAAAACTCATAAAAGCAACCAGATACTTAACATGACTGAATAAGAATACAAAAGAATGGTATGGAATCTTAAAGGTTTCTTGCTAATAACCTATAGTATATGTATTAAAGTGCAGCAAAGTTTAAAAATAACCTTAAAGTATAAATTTTTTTACAGAATCAATGAGTAAAATAACATTTTTGCTTTAAATCAAACAAAACTATATAAAATAATGGTGTTATAAACATTTAAATTTAATATGCACAATAACTCACTTAAACAAAATTTAACAATACACTTAATAGTGTTTCCAAAGTAGTTGTAATTTGCATACAAAAAATATAGCAATATGAATGACAATAAAACTTTTAATGTTATTAAATATTTATCCTTAATTGCTGACATTATGAATGATTGTCCAAAACAGATACATATTCTGCTTTTAGATTGGATAAATGTTTTTTAAGAAATTAAATCATAAATAATAAAAAGCTAAAAAATAATACGTTAAAAATAAAATTTTGTGCAAAAAGGTCCAAACAAAAAAAATTTAGTTTGCAAGTCTCTTAACAACAACAACAATCTTATTTACACATTTCTATTGACAAATTTACAAAGTAGAATTAAAAATGCTAAAACTGCATGATATTTTTATCTTTATATTTGAACATTTCATTTCATTTTTTTTAGAAAATAAAATTGGTTTATCTGTAACTTCATTTAAAGTAGTAAATATTAAGTTAGCATTTTTTTATTTAAAATTAAAATAAAGAATAAATAATCCATAACATTCCATATCAAAGCATTTACTGTGCTGTCAAAGCTGAATGTAAGGCTTCTTGTTGACTTGGATTTAGATGTGTAATAAGAACTGAAAACAATTCACTACTTTTCTGAAATAACAAAAAAGAAAATCTAAGTATTTTGAACAAAAAAATAATTCCGAAAATTCGAAAAACAATATGCAAGAAAAATAAAAATGAGTTATCATTAAAAAAGGTTTGGTGCAATTAATGTCACTGTAGCCCAGGGCTTAACTTGGGCTATAATATAGAAATATATAGTACATAAAATATTTATGTTGCAAGTATAATTACATAGATTTCACATCATAATATATTAAATATGTAGAGTTGTATCGATCGGTAATTTCAGGATCGCCCGAGTTCTCCGATTTTAGGATTTTAATAACTTTTCTCATACCATACTGCTGGGGTTATATTTTAAGTTCTTCTTTCTTAAATTTTTTCCTGCTGAACTATTACAATTCCCTCTATTTTAATATAAAGGTCAATCACATCCTTTTTAAAATGTAAATCAGCATTTTTTTTTGTGTTTTAATATGCACATTTAATTGTGTTTTTAATATTCTATATTATTTTATTTTACAGCAAACTATTATTAGTTTTTATAGTTATCATATATATGTTTTTTATGAATTGTTTAACAAAATTCAGAAATCTGAAAAACTCAAATTCCCAACTTATTTTCATGATTTCCAGCAAACTACTGTATTTAAATTTACAAAATATTTTATCGAGTAGCTGTTTATTTGGTGTCCTGCACTTATTATACTAATATTTAGAACATATCTTGTGCAAAATTGAATTCTTCATAATGTTTACAATCATTACTGAGATTTAAATATATAAATTTTTAAATAACTAAACAGACATTTTTGTAATTGAGTTTAATTTTTCACTCTTTGAATGTTACATCTTTGTGAAACAATTATGAAGCAAGCACTAACCTGTATTTCTTTGATTAAAGTGGTGACCCTTTTTCCTACTTCTGATGTAGGTTCTATGGCTTCTTTGAGAAAGGCTTCAGCTATAATTTGTACAATTCTAGGCAAGTTGCAGTTGTCGTTTCCCAAAAGTACTTGATTATTTCTGTATAAAAAGCAAGTATGTTAAAATAATCAAGACAATAAAATAAAAATTTAATATCTATAATAAAAATGAAAATGCATAAAATAAGTGTCAGTCACAATTATGTATTGAATCCAGAAACATTACAGACCATCAACCAACTTAACAAATACATTTAACATTTTTGAAGACTTTCTGCAGTTGCATAATTTAAAACATTTTTGGAAGTAATTGGAATAACCTGCTTGAAAAAAGTCTTAAATTTGTCTTAAACTTTGCATTTAGGAAATATAAGTAAAAGAAAACTTAATTTTTTTGACTAAAAATTCGAATTGAATACAATTTAAAATAAAATCTAGTTTTAGTGACTTGAAAATCACAATTCTGTTTAATAACAGAGTACAAGGTAAATTGAAAGAAAATACATTTTATTTTGAAACAATGAACAATTGCTTCCAAAATTATATATATACACACACAAATGGCATGTCATTTAACACAATAATTCTGAGCATTATAGTCCTGCATTAGCAACCCAATTGCAGTTTCAAAACTAGTAATATTTTGGCAAACCATCAACCATACACAAGCATTTATAAACCATTTACATCCATTATCAAATGAGGCAACTTTGTTCCTTCACTAAATACTTCTATTTATTAATTTTTGTTGGTACTTACAGCCTATACTAATCAAAAAAAAAAAATGTGTCGAATAAAAATTTAGTAATATTTTTATGCTATGACCAAAGTAACCCTCACTGGTCTGTTACCCCATTTGTCAGTATATAACAATAACTTGAAGTACTTACGCTTCTAGTAGAGTACAAAGAAAGCTATAGACATATGTAGCTTCGTCTTCATCTTCCCAGATCGGCAACCATGTAAGCCAAACAGGGATCAATTCGTTCAGATTTATAAATGAGTTATGACAGGCAAGGAACTTAGTCACTGCAGATATAGCATTTTCAGTAGCTATCTCATTTTCTTCCGATCGAGAATTTGGTTCGTTGATTATTTGCATTAATAGAGGTATGCTGTCTGCAAAGTACAGAAACAACAAATATAATTAAGTAATTAATATGCAGACAAACATATATGAAACACAGAATACCAAGGGTTAATAATTAAGGCAATGTTGTAATTAGTTCAGTATTCTAGGTTTATCGGTCTTTAAGAATAAAAGTTAATACATTCCCCTGATGGCAGACCAATTTTTAGATCTTTTTATGCAGAAACTTTTTATAACATTTTTGCAGATCAAAAAAACTATAATTTAATTAATTTAAATATTAATATAATGGGGACAATTTTAAGAGCCACACATTGAAAGCCCATTTTCTTCAATAGACTCATTATTATTTAATAAGTATAAAAAATAAATCACAAAGTTCTAATAACTAATTTTTTCAATGTTTAGCAGTTACTTTTAGATCAACATGATACAAAATGTAAACATGTTCATCAGAAAATATGTAATTGCATGCCAAATTCAAATACAGTTAATTAAAAAAAAGATTGCTATACTATACCAATTTTCTAAATTTAAAATATGAAAAATAAGTAGAAAGAATCTTAAAACAGCAATTTTACTCATCAGGGCAAAGTTACTTACCAGAACAATATTTAACAAACTCAGGACCTCCATATTGACCAAGGACGCCAATTGTGTAGGAAGCTGTTTGACGAAGGTCCACGCTTTCATTGGTTAAGGAAGTTAGTATTGGTTGTAGGAAATATTGTTGATACCTTACACATGCCTGAAATATTTGAAAAATGTTAAAATTAAATGCAAGTCAGCAATTCCATTATTTGCCACAGCTAATAATTACATGTAAAACCAATAGTATACTATTTCAATATGTATAAAACAATAAAATCTGATTAATGAAATAACTTAATCATGCAGATATGATTTGACAGAATTATTAGTACAGTAAAGGGAAAAATTCAGGAATTTCATTTATAAATTTATATATTTATGCAATATAACTGCAAATCCATGCCAACATAATAACTAAAAACTAGAATAACAAAACTATTAATAAAAGTTATATAGAATAAAAACATACTGGACCAGTGTACTCAATTACATCTGCAAATACACACAGAGACATTTGACGATCAGGCCAAGGTCTAGAAGGTTCCTGAAATTCCATTATACAAATATATAAGTATAATCACATGTTGAAAACAAAGGTTTAAAGGTATTAGATTTGGTAAAAATAAAAACATGGCAACAAATTAAGTTGAAAAGATTCTTTTTAAAAATTCAAAATCATTAATTAAATATTTTCACTTGATGTTTGTTATTTACTTTTGATTGTTAGATTACTCTAAATTACACATTTTTACTTTAAAACTTTTGTTAAATCATTGTTATAAACATTTGAAATAAATTGAAACATTGAATAATTAATGAAGATTTAATCAAAGTAGCATGAAAATTTGTAGTTATAAATTATAATTCATAACAGTATGTATAATCAAAGATTAGTGTTTAAGAAACAGTATTCAGTTTTTCTAATGTTACTAAAACTTGACACACTATTAAGAAAAATCTATGCCAGGACAACTTTTAAAAAAAAAATTAAACTGTGTTCACTTTCCATCAGTATTTTTTAATATATAATGAGGAATTCAAAAACAACACAACAAACTGAAAGCAGAAAAAGTTTTTAATAAAAAAAGTTTGCTTACTATGAGGTGAACAAAGTGTGGCAGAAGCATGTCAAAATAAGTGAAAAATTCTTGTTTGTAAATTGAAAACAGCCGCATCATGATTTCAGCAACTTTACTTAAAAGATATATATCTTCTTCATCCTAAAAGAAAAAAAAGATATCAGTTTGGTTTGACTGAAACAATGTTGAACTACAACTGCACGAGGGCTTTTCCAACAGTGCTAACTGTGCTCAATTGACGAGGTCAACACTTAAGCTGGGATTCAACACAACCTTGTGGTGACATTTTACGCAGCATCAGGACTTTTAACTCGATTAGTATGTCCCAATGCACTAGGAGTATTTTTGTTGGATTTTGGATACATTTTCCATATAAGGAAAGCAGTTACGGCTACCGGGAATCGATCTGATATCCACTGATGCTTGTCTGTGGTGGATAGCATTATGTGCTATATACTAACTGGGCAAATCCTGCCCAAAAAAAGTCATATTAAATTATACTTGATAATAATAACATTTGTGTCATTAATTTGACTTAGGACTATCTGAAAATAAAAAGAATCCACTCATGAATAAAAATATTTAATGAATTAGTGCATATTTATTTAATAACTTGCATAATTTTAGTAACATGTTTCTAGAGAGGGCCATATATCTAAATAGTCCTTTTTTACAGACGTAAAATTTATGACATTAAATAATTATATTAAGTAACATAACATTGTAATTATAACTATATTAAATATATTTTTTCATCTTATTCAAAAAATTATGTTTAAATTATTTTATTGTATAAAAAAAATTAAGCAATTATGAACTATAAAGAAGGACAGCACATGATCATTAGACTATAGGCAGCATAATAATCAAGCCTTTTTTTTAGAACTCACAAGTAAAACCTAGTGGTTTTTCCGGCTAAACAATTAAAGTATATTTTGAAACCCCTAAAACAGTTTTATTCTTGAGGGTCGATTTAAAAACAATTGGGAATCTAGTAATTACCTCTTTGATTAAATTTTCTTCGACATCTTCATCATAGTCCTCTTCTTTTCGTTTTAGTTCCCGTGCATCATATTTTTCAAAGTGGTTAACTAAGTTTTTATTGAGAATTTCAATTAGGGTGTGCAATTCATCTGGTTGTAAGCATGGGCACTTTAAAACTTTTAAACACTGCAAATAAACAGATACAATAGTCAAAAATAGTCAATAGTTAAAAAGATACAATAGTCAAGAAACTATAGTAACGTGTTATACGTAATTTAAAGTAACTTTTTTTTTTTAAAGTAGCAAGCTAAAACATTGGAATCGAAATGTTTAGATAACTTTTTATGTCAAAGATAAATATTGCAATCAATAAAATTTTTAAAATAAAAAAAGAGTTTATTAATGTTTTATTTTTTTATATTTAGAGTTACAAAAACTCCTAAAAATCAGTTAATCTCTTCCATCTAAATTTTTTTTTTTTAAATGCAGAAAACAAACATAAAGATCAAATAATTGTATAACATAGATGGAATAAGACAAAAATATAATAAAAAATGCAACACTTTATTTGTACTATGATTTCAAATTAAAGTCAAAGATAATAAAAAATACAGATAAATAATGAAAAGCATTACCTCTGAAAATGCATACATATGCTCACACAAAACCTCAATTTCGGGCTCAGCTTGAATGGACTGCAACAGAGAAGGAAGGATGAACCTCCACATTTCCTGGACGTAACCATCTCCATTCACTTTAGCACTCTCCAACAAAGCGGGCAGAATTTCTCCTGCAGCAATTCGCACGCTTGATTTTGATTAAGGACAGACAATTCCAAATAAAAATGTAATTGGATATAAATTTATAAAAACAATTAACTATCCTCTTGTAGTTCGTTAAAAAAAATTCATCATTTTTAAAATTTATTACTTTTGGTTTTGTCTCTTACAGTATTTGCTTAATAAGCTGTAACTGTCAGTCGTTCGTGTTTTGAGGCATCACTTTTGAATGGTGGTTGTTTTCCTAGTATCATGTTTGTTATTTCTCCTACTTTTTATTTTTCAAATTTTGTTTTTTACTATATTTCCTTTATTTTGCTTCTTCCACATTACACTTCATTGGTAAGCTGGTGTTTTTCTTTGACTTTCATCCACCCCAATCCATAAAAGGATATTTTTTTTCTAGTGGCTTCAAGAATAGATTTTACTCTCTGATGAAATAACTTTTCCTATTTTGGTTTCTCTCGTTATGGGTGGGTGTTTTTTTTTTGTATTGATAACTTTAGTGGTGGTTGGTAAGATTCTTCGATTTCTGTATATAATTCTCTATTTTGTACTATCTATATTATTCTTATTGTTGTATGTGCAAATAAAATATTGCAATATCTAACTGTGTCCAAAAATCCCCATTATATCCAATTTAAAATGTATTTTACTAGCATGAGCTAACATTGTTGGGTAGAAACTAACGGTGGAGAAAATGTTTTCTTTTCAATATGGCTAAAACGGATACATGCAAATAACTAAAATTACATTATTCAAAAAATACTCAAAAATAAATAAAAGGATATTGTCATGAAAATAAAATTTTAACAATGGCACCATCAACTTGACTGTTTCTTCAACATAGTCAATGAAGCCTTCTTTTAGTTCCTTGGCATAGCACACAAGCATTTGACAGGCAGTGGCCTTTTCATCAAGTCCTGCAGTGCGTATTCCTATGCTGGGCTATAAAGAAAGTTTTGTTGTTAGTAAAAAAAATGGTAATATATAAGGAATCCATTTACAACTATAAAATAATATTTAGGTTACTTTAATATTTACCTGGACTGCACAAGAAGCTTAATTTTAAAGTTATGCATATGTATTAAATTAAAAGTAGTATTCATTTTACAATTAAATTTACAGTTTTATTCGGATGAATTGATTAATTAAATTAGAGCTTATTTTAACTTTTGTATTTCTATAAAATGAAAGATTATGACTAATTATTTAAGACAATAACTTTACGTTTAAAAGCAAATCTAAAAGCAATGATCAAAAGCTACTCAACAAAAGGCCCAATGTCTTAAAAAAATGTTTTTTTTTATTATGAAGGAGAACCATAACAGAAATAAATAATAAACTATAATAGAAATGATACATTGAAATGTCTCTCACCTTGTCACCTAAGCTCACGAATTCCCAATCATCAGAATTTTCATCAGCTTTAATGTCATTAGCTAAATAATTAAAAAAATAAGTTGAGCTTGGTTATAAGAGTCTTGCTTTTAAAAAAAATTCGCTTACAACATTATAAAATATACTTTGAATATGTCCTATGTTCTTAAAGTTAGAATATCTTCCTTATAGTGTCAATTTTCATTATTACTAGTCAATTAGATTTGCTTGACGATACATCACAGCTGATGTATAAAATATTGTAAACAGTAACAACATAGTATTCCTATACTTTTGACATTCTAATACTTACAGTCTAATACAGCTATTTCAGGCACTATAGATGCAGCTTTAAGCACTGGTGGCATTACATATGGAAGATAAGGTTTAAAACCTTTTCCCAAAATTTTGCATATTCTTGCCCATGCAGCTATCATATAGGACAACTAAAAGAAAATAAAGAGGTTTAAAAAACTTTATTTCTACAATATGCAAGATTTTTTTTTTTTATCTTTGATGCAACAAATTAGACTAAAAATAGAAACTATTTAAATTTGCAATTCCCACATATCCCAATTTGAGTCAGCATATATTAAAATGGATTTGACAAAACATCTTTATAAAGAACCTTGGTGTTTTCATAAAACCACCACTTACTTGGGGATCATCTTCTGAAATTGGAGTATCAATCGATTGTGTTTTTAACAGCAAGTCCATGACTTCGCTCGCATCGACCAGAAACTAAAAAAATACATATACATTTAACATTGAATGTAATGTTTGGATTAGTTGAATTAATTTTGCACTAGAGCCAACCATTCATAGCAATTTATTAATATGACATAGTAGCTGTAACTAACATTGTAATGAATACAATTCTGATGACTTACCTTCTCTTTTCCAACAGCCAAACCTATAAGGCTGATGCATTCGATCGTTTTTCCACGAAGCAAACGTAAGGCAGGTTGACTTGCATTTTGAATTATATATTTTAAGTAAGGCATAAACCTAGAAAAATTGAATAATTTTTTTAAAGCTTTTACGTTTAAAGATATTACACAAATTTTGCAACTATTATAAATTAATAATAATCAAAGACGAAGAAAAAGATGCATTAGTTTTATTTAACTTCTAAAATATTTTACTTTAAATCCAAAAATTCAATTTTCTTACTTGTCATAATAATCTGTAAACTTTTCTTGGGCAGTATCAGCCAGAGAGGCCAATGTTACAACCACCTGCTCCAAAACTAATGTTGTACTTTCTCCAACCAACTAATAAACAAACAACTTCATTAAAACACAAATTTTTATATCTTAACAAATTTATAACACAAAACCTTCACCAAACAATTTTGTATTTTTAACTAATCTGAAGGGAAAAAATTATACCGCTCAATAACAAAGGGGTGTTGTTGTGACTAAAAATAAATGCAGGGGACCACCAAAAAACTTAGCATATCTGCTTAGCATATCTTTATCAAAAATAGTTCTACTGTTGCTGAGTACTTCAAGTAATAATGCAAATACATGTGTTTTCAGGTGACATATTAGCCAGGTTCACAAAGAGACTAGTTTCACAAAACAACCACATTTTTCCCTTAAGAGAAATTATGAGATCATAAGAGTAAAAAAGGATGTGCTTGTATTTCCCTCTTACTGACTAGGAATCTTACAGTGGAGTGCCCGGTTGAGCTTAACAGTCAAAGCACAACCGTAGAAATCAGGAAGAAAAAGTAGTTTATTCAAGTTTTCAAGCTCCTCCCCAAAACTATTTTTGCACGTGAAAAACACCAAAATAAACACTGTAGCTATCCCTCATTTTACTATGAAATAGCTTTTACAAAGCCTAACGATTGTTTCTTATTTTAGTTTTGGTTGAATTAGTCACACTAGAGCTATATAAGGGCTATTGGCAACAGCAACGGGCTATTGGCAACAGCAACAGGCATTGCAGTTTTGAATCAAGGTCACATGATGATTATCGTTCCTATTAGATACGATATGAGGATTTGAGTTTAGCCAGAAATTAATATCATTTTCTAAAATTGATTTATTTATCATTGAAGACGGATGCTTTACAATCTTTTTACTCAACTAGACAGCAGGAAGAGGGTAAAACACAATTACAAGATTTCATATAAAAAAAAATTATAAAAAATTCCTAAAATATACCTCTTTTAATGTTGATGTAAGCACAGCTTCTAATGTTGTAACAATCCTGTCCATATAAGGTGCCAGAACATGTTTTGGACTATCTTCAAAAAAGTTCACAAGTGCAGCCCCAGCATGGGCCTGAACTCTGGGACAACTGGAGTCACTAAGAACTTGCAACAATGCAGGGATAACCTAGAAGGGGAAATATTTTGGTTTATTTATTAGTCTCAAATTTATTTAACAATGCATAAGATTGCAACTCTTCAGGAATTTTTTTAATTTCCTAACTTTTCCCGTTTTTCTACATTAATTCTGTGTCGATCAAACAAAATAAATAACCATAAAAGGGTATGTTTTAAAATACTTTGAAAAAGATTTTTTATCATGCGCAATTGCAAGAGGAGGGGCAGGGATGGTTATACATTTTTAAACCTGTTCAAGATTATGAAATGTGTTGAAATTTCACGATTTTTTTTTTTATTTAAAGGTGTAGATAAAGTTCTGTAAATATTGTATTAGAAATAGCATGTTGCATTAACAGTGAATCCTGAAGCTATATTTCTCAATTAACATAGTTATTTCAATAAATTTCATGGCTTTTCCATAAACTCTAATTGATCTCCAGAAGTAACCTAGTATTCCATATTTCCAAGAAAATCTACATCCATATACTATCAGTTTTAAAGACATAAATTGCATAAAATGAATTACCCTTTCATGAAACTTCTTCTGAAAAACTGGTGCAAAGTCGGTAGACATCTGTCCTAAGGCATTGCATGTAGCATATCGCACTCGTACATGCTAACAAAAATTGAATTTTTTAAATTTGTTATTTAAATACTGATTAAATCTTTTTAACTAATTCATTTGCTATAAAAGTGAGCACAAAACAACAACAAAAAGCTTTTTTCATGTAAATGAAAATCTTAAAATAACTTTGGCATTCTAAGCATTTAAGTTTTACATTAATAAATTAACAGGAATAAAAATTCATATACAAATCAGGAAAGGGAGAAATTTTAAAAAGGAGGAAGACTTATGAAGAGGAAATTCTTATCTACTTATTACTGAAATTAGACTAAAAAATGGTTAAACTTTAGAAATAACAAAAATTATTTAAAAAATCTAACATAAAATACACATTGCGTGAAAATTAGATGATATAGTTTTAAAGTATAAAAAGAAAAAAAACATTCTATAATTTCCAAGTGGGTATGGGCAACATATAAAAATTTATATAACCATTTAAAACTTTTGATACTTAGGTATTTTGTGGAACTGGTTACTAGAATCTCGTACTGGTTACTAGACTCGTACCAAGAAAAGGGCGCTGGAAAAAGAAAAGATACAGGAAGTGGAGGACCTATCTGCGATAGGGGACATCCGTGGAATGTATGCAAGACTTACTTCTATAAGAAGAGAGTACCAACCGCGTACCACAATTTGTCGTGGAAATAATGGAAACTTGGTTGGAAAGGATGATGAAATTTGGAGACATGGGCGGAACATTTTGAAAGCCTACTCAACAGAAATGAAGTAATTGGACAAACAGAGGGTGAGCTATTCACATCAGTGAATGATTGTGAACCGTTGGAGATCAATGAAGTTAAAAAAGCAATTAAAAAGTTACGTAACGGAAAAGCTCCTGGAGAAGATTTAATTTGCTCAGAATTATTAAAATATGGCAGTGAGAAGCTATACAAAATGGTGTATGACCTGGTAAATGAAGTCTGGGAGAAAGAGCAAATGCCGAACGAATGGAACAGTGCAGTGATACACCCAATTTTAAAAAAAGGAAACATACTAGATTGCAATAACTATAGAGGGATTTCCCTGCTTAACCTGACATACAAAGTATTGACAAAAGTTATAGCTGCAAGACTTAAACCATTGATAGAGAGAGAAATCGGAGACTATCAATGCAGATTTAGACAGAATAGATCAACCATAGACCAGATATTCAGCATAAGAAATATATTGGAAAAGTTCAAGGAAATGAATGTGAATGTCTACCAGCTCTATGTTGACTTTAAGCAAGCGTATGATTCAATAAATAGAGAATTGATGCTAAAGACTTTGAACGAGTTTAATATTCCTCATAAATTGATCAGGTTGGTTAAAATGACAACTTCAGCAACTAGGGCTAAAGTAAAGATACAGGGCAAGATGTCCAGGGAATTCGAAATTGTGACTGGATTGAGACAAGGTGATATTTTATCGACCTTGTTGTTTAATGTTTGTCTTGAAAAAGTGATGCGCAACACAGTATCAAGTAGAGGTGGTACTATCTTTAATAGAACGAAGCAAGCTCTAGCTTTCGCTGATGATGTAGTATTGATGGCAAAAAGTAAAAATGCACTTGTTGATCTTTTTGAAGATTTAACCAAAGAAGCTAGCCATTTTGGTTTAGAGATAAACATTGAAAAGACCAAATACATGATATTGGATTGCAAGGGGACTGATACAAATACAGAACTACAAATAAATAATGAGACAAAATTTGAAAGAGTGAAGGAATTTAAATACTTGGGTGCAGTTGTCACCCAAGACAATGATATTATGCCAGAGATTAAACAAAGACTAAATGCTGGAAATCGCAGTTTCTTTGCACTTAAAAAATTACTAACATCAAAAACAATAACGAGGAAGACAAAGCTTCAGGTTTATAAAACTATAATCAGACCAACAGCTATCTATGGATCAGAGACATGGACTTTAACGCAAAAACAAGAAAAAATGCTGATTACATGGGAAAGGAAAATTCTTAGAACTGTTTTTGGACCTGTCAAGGAAGGAGATCTTTGGAGAAGGAGATTTAATTTCGAAATTTCAAGACTATTTAAGGAAAAGGATATAATCAGTTATGTAAAGGCAAAAAGAATACAATGGCTGGGACACCTGGAAAGAATGGAGGAAGACAGAGGCACTAAGAAAATATTCAAGGGGCAGTGCCAGGGACAAAGGAAAAGAGGAAGACCAACTAAGAGATGGTTTGATGAGGTGGAGAAAGACCTTAAGACTCTAAAAGTCCGAAACTGGAAACAAAAGGCTAGAGACAGGAGGCTTTGGAGGAAAATTGTTAGTGAGGCCATAGTCCAACATGGGCTGTAACGCCAAGGAGTAGTAGTAGTAGGTTACTAGAATTATGTGCTTAAAAAATTAGTAACAAGTACATTGGCTATTTTATTAAAGTTACAGAAATCCATAGTTGCTAAAGAGAACTACAGCTGCAACAAATTTTCTAAATTACATATATCCACAGGGTTCCCACTCTTTCACTTAAAAAAAATTCAAGGACTTTTCAAGGACCTTTATATCTTTTTCAAGGACCTTTATTTTTTTTTCAAGGACTTGATAATTTATTACTACTAGCAACACAGGACAAAAAGTTTTTTAAAAAAAGTCGTTGGCAGTTCCATAAGGAATATCTAGGAGCCAGGTTTGGCAAAAAAAATTCTTGACTGCCTCTTTGGGATTGAAATCCCCAACTTTTGGTCTTTCAATACATGTTCTTATTAACATTGTTCATACAAAGTTACAAAAAAAAAAATTGAAGCACTTTTCCAAAAGAAAGTTCAAGGACTTGAAACCTAAATATATAAAGGGTGTATATGCTGACAATGCATTTTTTTTTAACTAAAAATTATGTAAAATCAGAAACCCCAGTAAAGGCCAAAGTAGAAAAAAGGGTCAACCATAAACAAAAAAAAAATTGCATTCAAGGTGTTCATTGAATCACGACTCACAGACACCGTGAGTTGGACACTTGATCAGAAGAAAATATTCTGCTTGGTCCGAATTGGCTTGAACCGGAGCTACAAAAATAAACCGAGACACTCTTCTGATCACGCAGAGCCAGAGAACTGTCAATCATTCTGATGCAGTGTGACGTCATCTGTAGATTTCGCGAAAATTACTAAGCAGCTAAATAAGTCAATCAGGAAGCATTATTGGACTACTCTTCTAATGGGAGATTGCACTGGCTGGCCGAGATTTAAAGAAAACTTGTGTAATCCAATCTTAATTCAACTTCACATTTTAATTAAATTTTAATATCTTTATTATTAAAATCGGTTATTTGAACTTATTATTTATTAAAATTTAAACTTAGTTTCACAAAAATTACGGTGCGAAGAAAAATAGACAATCGTTTAAAAAAACAGCATCGCAGTTCTAGCGAATCGGTTGACTATTTTTTATCGCTTTTTCAGTGAATTTACATCGCAAATTGCGGTTTGATACCGCTCAAATCGGTCCCTGGTTGCAAGAATGCACCTATTGTTTAATAATTAGCCATCGGCCTCAAAGTTAACTTAGAGAAATCGGTTCATCGGCTTTGAAAAATATCGGTATACCGATGGAAGCCGATGTGGTTTTTTTTTTAAGAAAAAAGAAAATTTTGAAACAAATTAAATGAGATTTTGTTCAGAGACTTGTTACGATGATCGCATTTTAAATATTTACCGATTCTTATAATAGAAGTATTGTCGAGTTATTTTTATAATACAGTTTTGGTTCAAGACGGGTCGCTGAACCAGACTTCAACGAATCGTAATATTTACTATAGTTCGCAGCGAAATCACAGTAGTAGCGACTAACGACTCGTTATTTTTATAGTTTTAGTTCAAATGGACCTGTTAATCAAACTTCGACACCTCATAATTTGTGTTTACTTTTTGGCAATATCGCAGTAGAGTCTGTTATTTTTATAGTTCAAGGATCAGTGAACCAAACCTCGATGCCTCGTAATTTTTGCTCGCTTATTTGCGGCGAATTGGCAGTAGATTACGTTAGTTTTATAGTTCAAGATGGGTCGGTCGACCAAACATCGACGCCGTGTTTGATCTTAGCCCCCCTTCCCCCATATATATATGGGTCACAATATCTAAATGTTTCTGCATCGATCTCAGGATCAGCCAAAATGGAAAAAAATCTTAAATGGATCTTAAAAAAACTTCTATGCCTGACGCGGCGCACCGCAGCAACTTTCCTTAGTTTCCTTTCGCGACTTCGCGTTATTAAACCACTTCTCCCTGAAGAGAACGTGACGTCAAAAAGCGTAGTTACAGCAGTGGACAAAGAGAAGTTCTTTCATTTTTTTTCCAGCGCGCGCAAGGAGATTCGTTGAAGTTTGGTTTTGTTTCTATAGGAATCCGTGTCTGAGGGAGAAATAAATCAAGTACTTTTCAAGGACTTCGCGCATTTTTCAAGTACTTTCCGGGGCCCAGAGTTAATCGAATTAAATTCAAGGACTTTTCAAGGATTTTCAACGACCGTGGGAACCCTGATTCAATTCTAAATTAAATCTTTGAATTTGCATAACATAATCTCTTGTATTTATTAGCATATGGTAATTCACCTGATCAATGAGAAAGGGTAAAACACTATCCACAATCTGGTTTAGCAAGGATGACATTTGTTTGTGACAACCTTCACCAGCGGCCGAAATGGCCATCAGGCCAGCATAGCGTTCTTTCCATGCAGCTACAAAAATTATTACATATAAATATTTCTTGAATTTTTTTTTAATTGAATAATTATAAAATTGATAAAATGTGTTAGAAAGCAATTTTATCAGCAACCAAAATGAATTTCTATCAATGATAAACTAAAAAAAACTAAATTAATTTTTTTAATTGTTTTGCAACATATAAAGCTATTATGTGGCAATTTTGAAAGGGGTAGTTTTAAAGAAAACTTTAGTTTAGGTTAATGTCTAAAAAAAGATAAATAACCACTTTTTACACATCAATCAGTTTTCTGTTTAAAGCTTAGATACAGAGTAAGGAATTCAGTTTGAAATAATTTTTTTAAGGCTGTTTGTTTACAACCAAACATGACATCACAATAAATGAGTCAATTGTTATTGGTATGAAATTCTAATAATTTTAATAGGGACAAAATAAATGATAACAAAAAATCTTACTAGAACTCAACATCTGAGGTAATGTAGTTAACACTGAAGGTAAAACTGTTTTTCCACCCAGGCCGCAAGCCATACGATCAAGAGCTGCTTCAGCTACAACTGGTATGCTAAAAAATATTACTGACTTATACTAATTGCATTAATAACATTAAAAAACACCTTAATTTATAATTTGAAAGCATGAAGAAAAACAATAAAAGAAAATTGTTTTCATGGCAAATTCCTTTTTTTAAACTTTTTCTTCTAAATTTTAAGTATGGTTTGCGTGTGAAAATGCAATTGCTGCATTTGTGCAAGGGGAATATCTACAAGAATAGTTTAAATGATTATGCATACAGTTTATTATAAATACTCAAAATGAACAACTTTCAAAGAGCATTAAAGGCAATTGCATTTTGACACTCAAATTTTCTTTTTTTTTAATCATATTTCATATCAAAGCTATTTTTAAGCTTTTATTACAAAATGTTTAAGTGCAATTTTTTAACCTTTAAAGAAAAATACAATTGAGTACAGTACTGATTTAATAAATGTTTTAAGAATTTTTCATAAAAAATTGATTAAAAAAAAGTATTTCAAACCTATCATTGTCATCAGCACTATCATCTGCATAACCCCAATTATCATCATCTTCAATTTCTGTCATCATTTTCAGAGTTAGTGTCACTAAAGAGAAAAGACTCGTTAGATATTGGCAAACAATAAAGTTTTCAAAAAATTAGACATGAATTGTAGAGCAAATAAAAAAATATAAGGAAAAAAATACTGACCTATCGTGGGAATGTGTTTCATCCCACATTTCTTTACCATAGCAGGTGCAGACTCGCATAAAGAAACTATTACTTCTATACTGAGATTACGACAAGATTCTGTGTATTCAGGATTCGACATGCCCTAAAAGAAGTTGAAATTAATAAGTAGGGATGCAAACGATATTCACCATCATACTTCATCCTGCCTATCCGGATGATTGGCGAGATACCCTCTGAAGGACAAGATTTTTGCTCCAAGTGTCAACTTGTGTTCTCTGCATTAGACTTAAATTCTAATTTTTGACTGATTAATAAAACATTTTGATATTACTAAAATTTTATTTGCATAGTAAATGGTTTTAAAAAAACCCTCAATACTTTACATAAATGATATTAAAATGATTTTTAGTTATGTATGTTGCTGGATAAACATCTGTCACTTGATAGTTTTATATGTCTGTATCCCTCGGTTGTTTAACTTTTAAGATTAGCATGACAAAAATAAGCAACAGTTCACAGTACATCCAGCATAGTGAAAATCCTCAGTTTTTAACTTATTCTTAACGTGGTGAAAACAGAAGCTTTGATACTGACCTTCATACAAAGTTGAATTAAGACTTCAAGTTGAGCTCGGAAAAACTGAGGGCAAACTTCAGCTAGATCAACCAAAGAGCATAGAATGTCATCTGGCTCTCCTTCAGGAGAATCCAAAACTTGTCCAAAAAACTAAAATTACATAATAAATATAGCAAGAAAGGATATAGTAGAAAGTTAATTTAAAATATCAAAACGTTTCCCTGTCCTATTAGCGTCTTGATTAATCAAGAAAATATTTTAAATTACGAATTAAATACTTTAAAGATTTTTTAAAAAAAGAGTCAAGTAGAATGTATTCAATATCAGTACACCACTGGGAATATTATTTTAATATTATTTTCACAATTATATTATATGTGTATGCTTGTTTAGTATACAATGTAAATATGCGAGTCTAGAATAAAGGTAGCATAATGTCTCCATCTACAACCTATGGCCTTTTGACAATGGTTTCTGGCCCGCTCTTTTCAAAAACCCAAAATTAAAAGGTTCATCGTGTGAATAAAAGAGTACTGTTAATTAAGAGTACAAGATATAAATGAGGAATAGATTTATAATTCAAATTTGATTTAACATTTTACATAGATTTTTATTTTAAATGTTTTCTAGTAGGTGGTTAAATTTTCGGTGATGTTTACCATAAAAAAAATAATTAATTGAAATAATGTAAACAAGGATAGACTGTACATTTTAAAAAAATTCAAAAGCATTACAATAAGCTTAAAACACAAATTATAAAATTCTTACCAGAAGTACAAGATTTAAGCAATCAGCAAATTGCTTTTGAAGAGTAACTTCTTTCTCATTTGCTAATATAAAAGAGGATGTTGCTTTAACTGCAGCATATCGTACCTATGTTTAAAATATAGAAAAACTTGTCATATATTAGTTCAAAAACAAAGTTTTTTTTAATACATCATTTAAATAATTTAATTTTATACTTTAAAAAAATCTAAAGTATATCAATAAAACCATTTAAGTAATAATATACATCAAGTTAGGCAAACCTTTTCTGATTGTTGGTCAGTTAAACTTTGAACCAGCATTTGATGAATTACTTCAATATATTTGTCTTGTTGGTTTCCAAATACGCCAGGGACTGACCTTAAAATTTCATAATTATCTATTAAAAGATTACAATCCACATGGTTCTAAGTAAATAGCTTAATATAAAGCTTCAAATATAATTATCTCTTAAAATATATATTATACTAAAATACATTATATACTGATGAAAAGACAATGCATACTTACGAAAACATCAATAAGGCTATTTCTCTTAAAACTGGATCTGGTGAGCGTGCAGCATCAAATAGGTATTTCAGGAAATCAGGCCAATGGTTGTTGCCGTCGTCATCTATACATAAACAAAAAAATAAAAATCATAAATAATTAAACCAGACATTTTTTACCTTAGTTTACAAATTTTACTTTGAACATTTTTATCGTCAGGTTTTCAAAGCACCTTACAGTTTGTGTGCAAAGTTCACAATTCAACTTTTTAAAAAGCAAATAAAAAACTCAAACATTTATTATTGAAAATTGGCATTCCATTATTAAAAGAATGGGGTTTTGTTGTTCCCCAATTTGTAAACTTTTCAAAACTGATAACTTTCTAACTAATGAGCACCCTGAATGCGGGACTATCTAGATCTATATAGTGGAAGGAAATTTAATCGCAACAGGCATAGTCAGTTTAAGTCGAACTTTTTTTTAGAATAGTTCTTAGCTAATCCTGATACTTTTTTAAACAAAAATTTTATCTGTACTTTAAATAACATCAAAAAACAACAAAATAAAACTGTTGGCAACATATTAATACCTCTAATGTGCAGACATAAGAAGTATGTGTAAAAATGAATAAAAAAACCCTAAAAAACTATGTTAATAAGCAGGCCCAAGGAAAATGCCCCAATAATTTCTTTTAATTAAATTTTTTGGGTTTCCTAAATTCCCATTCATCTGCTATGCTTATTAAAATGTCATTTATAAATCAATACCAGTATTAACCAAATCAGGTCCTGAAGTTTTTAGGAAACTTTTAACTTCAGAAGTTTAGTTTTAGAAAACTTCAGTCTTTACTGATTTGATTTTCAAAGTAAGACCTAAAATTGATAAAGGAGCCAACGTTGAATGAGTGAGAACTAAATTATCTCCATACCCCCAAAATGGTTTATAGGAACATTTTAATTTTTTTTTTTTACCCAAGGCAGGGTGTCACATTATTTCTGCTTTTTAATGTTAGTAAAACAGGTTGTACATACTCACCAATGCTATTACGAACCAACTCGGCAGCAACGTCTGATATTTTTCTTTTAAGATTGGGATTCACATCTTGTTGTATACGAAGAAGAATTTGACTTTTTGCTTGATTCTGAATATCAGGAGCTAGCTTAGAAAATACTTGATTAAATTCAGTTGTAATTAATCTTCGTAAGAGTACAGCAGCTAACTCAGCTTCCTGAAAATGGGAAAACAATTTTAATAAATTTGCATTCATACATTACTAAACAAACTTTAGCACAATAATTATCTATTTCTTAAATGCTTTATACAGTTTATATAAAACTTATCTTTTCTAGTTAAAAACTTGCATATATTCTAAAAAAAAATAGCACTATTTGTTTGTAAAAAATTTATTAAGCTTTCTAGGGATACACTGCTTAAATAAAATAATTGGAAATATACATTAATGACAACATTTAAACTATTTCCTAGATTTCATTCTTATACAATTTATTCTACCTTCATGTAAAATAATTTCAAAACTAAATTGACACAATACAATAATCCTTTTAAATTCAACTACAATGATAAAGTGGAATGTACCAAAATATTTAGAAATTCAAAAACCCTCCAAAAAATATGTGGTAACATTTTTGTTGTCTTTAAAGTCATAATAAAACAAGCAATTTTCAAGAATGAGTGAAATTGAAGGGTATATTAAAGTTTTCAAAAAGTCAAAACATGTAATATAGGATTAATTTAAATGTCTGCTTACAACTTGGTTAAAGAAACCTTTTGTCTTATGTAAACATAAATTACTGATTTGTTACTAGGTTATTTACCTGGAGAGATGTGCCATCGTCACTCACTGCGGCAAGTGTCATGAAGAATCTTTCATTTCCGTTCATTCCATCATATTGGAGCTGAAATGTAATTTTTTGTAAATCTTTTAGAAAATATACGATTGCTTTTATTTCTGGAACAGCTATGATATAGGCTCTATTCACAATTTGTGTTATGTTGCTGAATGCTGAAAAATAAAAATACATGGTGGGGATGTTGCATCCCTGCCTAAATTGATGCATATTTATAACTTTACAAATTAGCTTTAGAGAAGATGAAGATTCTGAATATTAGCTAAACAATTGAAGAGCTTAGTGGAAGAACGTGCTAAGTGACACATAGGTGAACAAGAGAAAATAAGCTTTATAAAGTTTTAAGTTTGCACTCAGATCTGTTGAAGCCGTAAAAAATAAACTAAATTTTAAGTTTAGGAAAAAGGAGAAACTTGTTATCTTTAAAGGATGGAATAATATGTTCATTGACATAAAAAATTGAATTTAAAAAAAATGTCACTTAGCACGTTCTTCCACTAAGCTCTTCAATCTTGAAGTTTTAATAAGATTTATTTTGCTCAAATATGCACATTAAATTCCATGAAACTCAAGTGACTGAAAATTTCTGGACTGTAATCATTCAAAACACATTTTGTACAAACTTTGAAGTTTCAACAGCTATATCATTCTGAAGTTAGTAATAAATAGCACACCAATGGGGCAAAACCAAGCCTGATATCATAATGTGCTGCCATAGTAAGTGAATTGAGTGTTTTTACCGGAAGTGACACATATATAACTTTAAAGTCAATTATCGACTAATTTATTAAATTTTAACAAGTATGAACAATACGATTTGACGGGTATTTGAAAAAACTTTTTTGCAAATGAATTTAAAATTCATGCAACTATCTCATTCTGATAAATCTTAAAACATTCCACTTCAACACAACTTAATAGGCATATCAACTCCAGGTTAAATTTTCATGTCACCAGAAGTTACCAATGGACGGACTGTCCCCTATATCATAGCTGTACCACCTTTTCTAATAGTTGAAAATAAATCAAAAGAGTTGTAAATGACCTATTAGTTATCTATTTTATAGTAACTACTGTTTTTGATATTTTGATTAAAATATAATTTTTATAAAACAAACAAATAACTATTGATCCCTCTGTTTTCTTTTCCTAACAGCAACAACATAAAATTACAAACAGCTTAATTTTTTAATTTGCCTGTCATATTCATAAATGTTTTGTAATTTTGCCTGATAATATATTATCACCCATGATAAGAAAAAAGCTTTTTTTTTTTATTTATTCCTAATAACAAGATGAACTATTTGCTCAGATGAAATGAAGCTTTGTCCATCCTATTTTTTTTTGTCGAAAAAAAATGCCTGTTATGCAAAATATAATTACTATTTCAATTTGAGGAATTTAATGCGGCAATTACTTAAGCAATAACACGTGGTTGTACGAAAACTTATTCTCGAATTAAAATCATCAGGAGCTGTAGTAATTACATTTAATACAAGTTAAGAAGAATTTTTTTTATAAAAACATCCATTTAAGTGTAGATAGGACGAACATTGATCGTAATTCCTAAATGAAAAATGTAGTGTGTTACTTATTGCGAGGGTTTTTTTTTAATTACGTTGCTTTTTTCAAAACGTAATGAACATATTAAAAATATCTACTGTATTTCATCCGTGCAGTTAATTGTAAATTTCAATACTATGATAATTACATTGTTTAAATGTATGGAAATTTACCTCTGCTTGCTTGCGAGTATCATTGTCAATACTCAGCAAGTTGGTTAGAAGAAACCTAAATTTCTGAAAATCAGTAGAAACCGGCATTGCCATTTCTTTGTTACACTTCAATCAATGAATTCTATTAAGGAATTAGTTAAGTGGGTCAATTTATAAACAAAACAATTAGTTTTTGTCGCTATGACATTTAATACAAAACATTAATTTATTAACCCTACGGGCAAAAGGCTGAAAGGTGGGAAATTTCGTTCGAGGATGTAAACAAAACGATTGCAGCGCCGCTTAGAAATTGAACTTAACGTTTCTGGAATACGTTAAAACAGTATTTTTCAATGTAGAAAATGAAGCCCTTGATCGTAACTATTTAATACTGACACCCTTTTGTTTTCCTTTTGTGTTTCTAATGTAAATTTAGTGTTAGTTGCGATAGAAAAAAAACGACTTTAGAGGGTGGTCAAGGAGAGATAATATAAAGTTGGGTGGATTTTGTTATTAAACCGACGTTTTACTATATTTTAGTAATGTGACTCTAATGTGGGCGGAAAAGTGAGATTCGAATTTCTAAAATATATCAAATAATAAAATTATTATGCATAACAATTTTTACAACAAGTTTGATTGTATGATGATATCCCTTATGATTAGCAGAGCCAAGGGCGTACCCAGGATCTGATTTAGGGAGGTGCAGGTAACAGTGTAACACTAGGGGCCCCTATTTTCTTAATTTTGGATGGGCCCCTTTAGGGAATTTTCCTTTGACATCCCCCCCCCCCCCCTCCCTTGTTAACTCGTATAGGGGCGTCCATAACACACGTGATGCGATTTTGACGATTTTTCAACCCCCTCGCCACCCCCCTTGTTATATTTGGCTTGACCCCCCCCCCCCCCCCTCCCCGTAATCTCACGAGACATTTATCAAAATTCATATATTTGAAAGTTTTTATTTGGACATTTGATACCCGGATAACTTAAAAACACATACTAATGACGTCATACCCCAAACTTGGGTATTCTAAGCTACATAGCTGTATCATCTCATGGTGATGGGGAAGTACTTATAAAAATGACATACGTTACACATTTTGCCTACTTTTCCTTTGCTAAATGTGAAAATACTTTGAACAAGTATCCTTTGTTCTGACTTGAAACTAATAAAGTAAACAGAAATAAACAAGCGTCAATCGAATCTATATAAAAGAATGGGTCTCCCCCCCCCCCCCCCTAAACACTTTTAAGTATGGTTCGGAATCGGAAAGCCACGATTGATTAAAATTAGTGTGCTACTTCAAAGTGCACTTATTAATTAATTGAATCAAATTGTCCAGAAATACATTGTATTAAAATTATAAAAAAAAGCTAATATGAAAATTGAAAAGCAAAAGGAAATTTAACTCTAATTGTAATAAACAAGAAGCAGTCGAGTTGAAGTGACAATGTATAGTGTGTAGAATGGGCGGACCAATCTTTAAAGAGGGTTTTTAAATATGTTAAAAATTCTTTTTCCTGAAGAACCGCTAATTTATCAAAGCCTCCAAGTTCGGTAGAAAATACTTGTGAGTAACATTAATGAAAATAACATGATTTATCTTTTGTGCACATTTCTTATATATTATATTTATTTTTAATATACAATTATTTAGAACTATAATAAAAATCGCTTTTAAGCACTCAATTTGTTTTGCCAGTTTATTTGAAAATGCTGCAACCAGCCTATGCGTTCTCTCAAAGGGGCCTCTATCCTCTATTACTTATTGTGGCTTTAAAATGGGACCTATACTTACAATACTTGGGGCCGGCCCAACTGCGAATTCGGGGCCTCCTGCAAATTATTCAAAAATAAACGCATTCAATTTCTATAATTATATTAAAGTGCTCAAAGAAATGCAATATTTCAACGATCTTGAACAAAAGTATATTTGTTTAAACAAATATTTGTTTTCACAATTTTAATTCTAAGTTTCTTTCATTTCTAAAGACTATAAAATCTTCTATCTTAATGTTGAGAAGCTAAATTTTGTCTGAAATTTTTTTCTTGATTTTGAACAAAATTCGGAGCCCCTTTCATATACAATATATAAGGGCCCGATCACCGAATAGGCAATTGGAGACAGGGCTTCCTCTTTAAAATTTGAAGCCAACCCGACCCCCCCAAATCAACCCTTATAGCAATGTTACTTGAATTCAGTGAACATAAATGAGAGAATACAGATGAACTTAACTTTTATTCTAATTCACAAAGCCAAAAAAAAACATAACTTTTCGAAAGGCAAAAAAGACAAACTGATTTTTTTAAAATAGAACTGCGCGAGACGTTAGTTGAGTCGTTGCGAGAGAAAATGTAATAATTACTCTCGTGAAATAATCCTGCACAAAATAATAATACAAAATAAGTTCGCTACAGACTCCCCCTCTGGATTCGCTGACGTCCCGGCAAGGATCCAGCAAGAGTGTCTTGTTCAGTTCTTCTTGGGACGACCTCTCTTGCGTAGAGGGTTTACAGGGCTCCCGTTGTCGGGAGACTCAAGGCAAGGGCGTAGAGCGGAAGTGTGGTACACTCCCAATGGCACGTCCGGATTATTTGGATTTGCCACTTCATAGCTGGTTAGCGAGCGTTGAGTTTTCACTATATACGGTCCGTCACGT